>JACJUY010007740.1:0-41896 GCA_014220935.1 Platorchestia sp. MABIK
AGAGCTAGTATAGTGGTTCCGATTGGACTGTGTGCTACATCGACGTGACAATAAACATTGGAACGCCTTCGTTTGTCTTTTCTCGATTAGTATCAATTATTGAAAAATACTTGGTGAAGGATCTAGAAATTCGGGCCTTCAATTGTGCTATTAGAAAATTTGTGTTCTCTCCTTCCGCGAATTATAATTTAGTACCCCGTCTAAGTAAGAACGGAATTAAACTAGGAAATATGTCCTTAATGTAAACGTTAGATAACAAAGATTGAGTGGTATGTTGATGTGGTTCATGTAATGGCTGCCTGCAAAGAAAGGAGTGAAAATTTCGAAACTATAAGATCACCAAATGACCGAAAATTGAATTTCTAGTTCATTGCTGCGAAGGACGTGTAACGAGAGCGTGGGTCTGCAACGTGGCTTCACAGGAGACGCGCATACCTTCATCCCAAGCACGCACAGTGCTTGGCTGTGCAGAGCAGCATCACAATTGCACGTCCCGGGCCTGTGCTGGGACGACGGGACGACTTCACACTAGCGCACATGTGTGCGTGACCCACATCTCGGACCTACGCACAGGACTTGGGGATGGCGACACCAAGGCAGCGAGCGCCCCAGCCAGCTGAGAGGACTACGGCTGCGGCACATACTCCGCGGCGGCGAGCATCAGCTGATTGGCGGGCAGACGTGACGCAATCCCAGGACTTCGAGACATCAGGAGAGCACCGACGATGGACGGACGAAGATACATCGGAAAATAATGTGGAGCTCCGACATGTTGTGAATAGCGACGAGATAACCAATGAAGCGGCAGCGTTTATCATTATCTACCGGATAATGTAAAAGGTAGCGACATCCGTATTAAAGGAAAACGTCCACTTCTTTCTGAGACCACATGGGGTTTTACCTGGAGAAAATTCTTCTGTAAGAGATTCATCGGTTGGAAGCCCTCTTGGACTCTGCGCGACCAAGATAATTTAACCGAAGTTATTTAGCTTCAAGATTGCTACATGTGGCGATCTCGACGGCGAGAGATGGGTTCGCCCTGGGATGTAGGCAACGATAGTCCGCCAAGGACTTACTGCACTCAGGACTATACAGGGACCTATCGATTCAGAGCTTTTATTTAAGCAAATCTCGTTCGTCTGCCTCACCTTTGAATTCTCGGAACTACGCGTCATTCGACATTGTAGTCGCACATGTTGAGGTTAAGAAGAAGATTATAATCAAGCAGGAGCTTAAAAAAAAATCGACATGGGGGGAATTTGTCGTGGTTTAGGCTTCAGATACCCTTCGTCGTGTTTAAATAAACGTTACGAAGAAGGGTTCGCTTGGCCAACGATCACCTTCGCAAAAGGTCCGCCATCAAAAATATATTATCGTTGATAAGCGCAGCATGTGCTTGGCTCTACGAACATCGCAACCAACGGTTGCTTCAGTACGTCGAGAAGCGTCGTTTGAAAGCTACACCCACTCCGAGAATACCACGTTACGAACGTCTTGAGAAAGCTGCACTGCCTGATACTTCCATTTCTCTTCACATATCTAAACTCTATACGTAGACACCTAGAATCATGTTCATTCCATATAATTACTTGTTAATTAATATGTGAACGTAATCTAATCTAATTACCTGACGACACTTGCTATTTCCGGTAAATTATTAACGTAAAGTATCTAGAACAAGAAACGTGTATGTTCGCAAACATGACAGCGTTGGTGTGGCTGTTCGTCTGCGGGCGGCGTCTGGGCAGGAATACCTACTGAGCCGTGAGAAGTTGAGGTCGTGTTACGCCCCGCTCTGCCCTCTGGGCAAGCGATGGCACAGGCGGTTATATTCATTGAAGTCACAAAAGGACTTGATTCGTTTAGTCGCCAATCTGGAATTTGAGTGCAGATGAGTATCAATCTTTCATGTATCCACAATTACCATTCATTCCTGTTATCTCACGTGTAGGAATCGGCATACGCTTTCAGTGTTCGGAGCATTATTCTGTATCTAGGATGTATGCGTAATTTCACATTATGTATTAGATAATCTGTGTTTCGCAAATTGATTCAGTAACGAGGCCTCACCTCGATATGAGCTTATTACAAACAAATTCCTGTCCATCGATTGTGTTAACCATTTGAATCAGAAGTCATCGTTATTTTTTCAAGTCATCACTTCTATATTAAATAACTAAATAAAATGACTATTCGTACAGCGACTTTCGCCTTACTTTTCATTTTAAGAATCAGACGCATCAATGCGGATTTAATTTTAGATTAAATAACTAATTTGGAAGCCTGTTTATTTAATCCCTTTCAATTATTTAGCCATCAGTAATCAAAAAAATATGTCATCAGAAAAAAAAATGACTTATGAATGCGATAAAAGAAGTAACGGCGAGGAAGTTCATTAAAATGGTGGCTGAACGGTGAAATTTGAATTTGCTGTAATATTAATTGTATATTTCGAATCTCACACGCACGAAAGATCATTATATAACTCATTGAGTTTTGATGCTAGAACAAAACCAAAGACAGTTTTAGAATCCTTGGAACATTTCTAACAAAAGCTATCTAGTCAATTTTAAATTTTGAAATAATTTTTTTGTGATATGCGAAACTTTATAATAACATTTCAAACAATAATGTTATTATAAAGTTTCGCATATCACAAAAAATCATCTTCAAAATGTTCAAATTGAAATGAATAACTTTGTTAGAAATGTTCCAAGGATTCTAAAACTGTCTTTGGTTTTGTTCTAGCATCAAAATTCAATTAGTTACGATTTGAATGGATCCTTTTCCGACATAAAAAAAACAAAAAACTCAATTTTTCATGATTTTGGCCCACTTTTGGACCCCCCCTGGGGAGGGGGTTCTGGTGTCCGTAGCGTCATAATATTTCATGGCACAATAACCCATACCCTAAGGATCCTTTTTCCACAAAAAAAGAAACATACTCAATTTTTCATGATTTTGGCCCCCTTTTGGACCCCCCTGGGGGGGGGTTCTGGTGTCTGTAGCGCCATAATATTTCATGGCACATTAACCCATACCATAAGGATCCTTTTTCGACAAAAAAAATTTGAGTCAGGGGTGCCGCGGGGACCCCATTTTGCCTCAGATGGTACCCTTAAAATTAAATAATTTTGCAAGTCGGGAATCGTGGACTTACTATCATTCAGTAATGCGTCCCTAACCTCGGAACAAAATGGGTCCTGCTTTTGCTCAGTCCGAAATTCGTCAAGTCCCCAAGATACATCAGTCATTTTGGGAATGTACTCTGTGAACTGTGGCACTGTCGTCTCTTTTGGCACCGCCCGGTCGCGCTGCATCTGCAAGGCGCCAGAGGTCAATGCACCACGCCTGGTGGTCACTGCGTGCCCGTCTACCTCGTCGTCTAGCACCGCGCAGCTATCTAGGTCAGAAGCAGTCAGTTGGTCAGGTAATCTGCTCAAACAATCGGCAACAACATTTTGTTTACCGGGGTAATACTTTACTATGGGGTGAAAAGAATGTACTGTTAAACACCAACGAGCCATGGTTGAATCGTCGGGAAGTCTTTTTTTGAACAAAGGGACCAAAGGTTTGTGGTCACTATATAGGTAAATGGGATATCCTAGAATTAGATATTTGAAAGCTTTAAGAGCACTCATAATAGCAAAGAATTCTTTTTTGGTGGTACTATATCGCGTGGAATTCAAAATTTTGCGTGGAATTCAAAAATTTTACTGAAGTACGCTATTGGCTGCATGGGTTTATTCGAATCGTTTCCGTGCTGTAAAAGCACTGCTCCTATACCAGAATTAGATGCATCTGTAAACACATGGAACGGCTTATTAAAATCAGGATGCCGTAAAACGGTATCGGATGTCAAAGTAGATTTAATATTTTCAAAAGCTTCATGGCATTCCGGCTTCCATACGAAATCAACGTTCTTTCGTAATAACTGATAAAGCGGGTTCGAAATCGACCCAAACAGAGGTATATGACTTCTAAAGTAGTTAGCAACTCCTAGAAAACTTTGCAATTCCTTCACGTTTCGGGGAACAGGAAAATTTTTTAGCTTCTCTGACTCTTTGCAACGGATGCCGTCCGCTGACACAACATGGCCTAAATATTCGATAGAACTTTTTAAAAATTGACATTTCTCAAGCTTCAGGGAGAGATTACCACTCCGTAATTTCTCAGAGACATTATTCAAATTTTTTAAATGCTGGATCATTGATTTGGAAAAAACTAATATATCATCGAGAAACACAAAAGAGAGTTTCCCGATAATATTTGCAAGTACTGAAGACATAACACGCTGAAACACGCTAGGGCTTGAACTAAGTCCAAAGAGGACCCTTCGGAATTGAAACTTCTCGTAGCCGATACTGAAAGCAGTGTACTTCAGGCTACTTTCTTCCAATTCTACCTGATGAAATGCTGATCTCAGATCCAAACTGGAAAAAACGTTATTCCCACCAAGAGTGTAGAGAATTTCGTCTATCCTAGGGATGGGGTAAGAATTTTTGACAATGATCTTATTTAAAGCCCTAAAGTCAATGACTGGACGTATCTCTCCAGTCTTCTTTTTTACCACAATGATGGGAAAGTTGTACTCAGACATGGAAGGTTCGATAATACCTTGATCGAGCATTTGCTTGTTCGCTATTACCAAATCCTCTCGATATTTATGCGGGATTCTATACGGTGGGATGTTTAACACCGGCGCGTCCGGTTTTAATTCAATTTTGTGTCGCATTACATTCGTAACGCCAATTGTTTCACCTTCCAACGTAATTACGTCCCTAAAATTATTCAATAACTTTATCAGTAAAGGTTTTGCCTCATTTTCATCGCAAACTACGTCGTCATTCGTTAGTGGGCGTCGTTCGCTCCTAATTTCATCCTGCACACTCTCTTCCTGTGCATTAATTCCTACTTCGTCAACACGAGTACAGTAACAACAATGCCTCGCTTGATCGGCCCCCAACACAAGCTCTTTCCCAGTGATGGTATTAAAACTTCCACCATAGCACCTGTCGACCTTGGTTGGTTCCGTCAGTTCGTTGACCTCACATAAATTAGCTTCTCGCACAGCTGCCTGTACAGTAGACATATGTATTTCTTGTTCTACATCAAGGTCGTCTAATGCCTCTATATTACTTAACATGCTATTTTCACACAGATATACCTCGTCATCCGAGACGTTTAAAAGCATTACGGGTACAAAACCCCCCGAGTCTATTTTCACCACTGATTCGGCCACATATATGCCATTACTTAAAATTCTCTTGTTCATTAAATATTTTCCGGGCTTAACCCTCCGAACACAACCATTAATCACCCTTAAAGAGTTACTCGGTATTTCCACTGCTCCACAGTGAACAATGACTGGTCGTTTTTCCCTTTTTTTCTTTGCTTTCTTGGGACTCTCTCGCTGCGGCGCAGCAATCATTGCTAGGCTGCCTTCTTGCCCCTCGCTATTTGCTTGGCTGCTTTTATCTCTCTGTTTCTGAAGATATTTCTTTTTTCGCATGCTCTGGGCAACCACGTCTGCCATCAGACAATCTGAATTATTCACGGTACTCAAGAATACTTCTCTCTTACTTTGTTAATGAAACCTTCTTTAAAGTCGAGCACTGTATCTTTCAAAACATCCTTTCCTAGGATTACATCATAATTAAATTCACCGTCTTTTAAAATCACAGCGCTAGTATTGAGTTGTTTATTATTAGGCAGGGTGATAAAAAGGTCAACTTCTCCCGTCACTTGGCTTTTCGAATTAATTCCCCTGATACTCAAATTATTAGGCTTAATTTGCTCGTTCAGGCTTTTTACATTCCGGTAACTGATCAGACACTTATCGCTACCACTATCAATTAAAGCAATCAAAAACTTTTGATCATTTTTTAAAATAATAGTAGGCTTTTTTGACCTCCTTAACGAGAACAATCCATCGCCTTCCTGTCTCAGCCGACCTGTTTTCATTATCGTGGCTGATAGGCAAACTTCTACGGGTTTTTTAGAATTTGCACCTTCATATAATTCTTGCTCCCTGAGTAATTCAAACTTGTTCCTACACTTAAACAGCGGATCAACAACCTCGGTCGACTTAGCTATAGTATCTGGCTCCGAAACCACCACATTAGGATTAACGAGAGCTGCGGATCGACCCTCGGGCACTGGCAAATACTCCCTCTCAACACCAACTCTCTCAATTTCGTCTGACTTTGTTCTAAAAAATCGTTACTCTCAGGAGCTTCAGCGTAATGCGCTTCACTCCTACCTCGGTCACTCCCACGTGATTTACACTCACGAGCCAAATGACCTATCTGTCCACATCTATAGCAGGTTCTACCTGGGAGGCGAGGTTTGCTCTGAGCTCTTGGCCTACGACAGGAAGTTTCTACGTGACCTGGACTATTACATAGTGAACAGTAAGGATTTTGTCTCGTCCTTCCACTATTATTAGCGGGTTGTCTCGCGTTTTCTACGAACGCCTCGTTACACTCCAGAGATCCTAGAGCTCTGTCGCCTACATAGGCACACGGTCTACCCCGCGAATACTTCGCAGTTCTCAACCCTGGTCTGAAAAATGGTCTACGTCCTTGAAAACGTCGATGGTTGTGCTGTGAGGTATAGAAAACGTCGGAAAACGGTTCCTGCTCGTCACACACCGTCGCGTCAGGCAAGTTCACTAGGTAAGTCTCTCTAGTCGAGTACGAGTGCTGTGCACTAGGCCTTGCCTGCACAATAACTGGTTTACTCTCTGGGTGGTTGCGTACTGCTGAAAATATCCGAGCTAATAGCTCTTCAGAGGTTGAGAACGGTCGCGAGAAAATTTTCTTTGAGAAATTCTCCTCCAACAAAGGAGCTAAAATCGCTGTCGCTAAACTAAACATAATTAAATCGCCCGCAAATTTTGTTAATTCATTTGCATTCGCACTGGCAACGACAAATGGATGTCGCTGTAATGCGACTTCTGGACTAGTCAAGATATGTTCACTCAACTTCCTAATCTTAGCTAGGGCCGTCACTAATTGGGCGGCTAAACCCTCATTTCGCAGGAGCCTTAGTTGATTTAAATCGCAGGCTAGCGCATGTATCGATTTCTCACCTTTAGAGATGTAGATATCGTCCAGTATACTCATTACTTCCTCAAAGAAATAAATGACCTCCGGTTGTACTAGTTTAGTGACCACGAAATTAAAATCTCCTACGCTTTTGTGGGCACTGCGTACGAGCAGTTCCTTCTTAGCTTCATCAGAATTGACGTCGGGGAGTAAAGACATGTAAGCCTTTAGATTGGAAACGTGCGTACGAAATGTTTTCGTCTCGCAAAAATCAGGATCTTCCCTACGTCTCCGACCCCTAAACAACGGTAATTCCGCACTTGACAAAATGGTACTGCCCCTCGGCAACGTTGTTGGTACTGCGCTACTAGCGGTAGTCATGGTTGTAACACTAGGTGTAGTGAACTTCACAGTTTGAGTTGTCAGGACGCTAGGTCCAACTGTCGAAGGTGACGGCGCTGTCATATCTGTCGTATGATGACTTTGCGTCGGAAATCTTGGTACTGAAACACGTCTACGACTAGTCGTCGTCGCTACCAGAACAAATGTATTCACTTTCTGACTCTGAGTCCGACATAAATTCATACAAAAATAACTACACCGGCAAATTACTAGAAACTAATAACGCGTCAGAAATCAAATTAAAAGATTATTTTCTTAAGTAAATACGAAATCCTTCCCTCTGACACAATAATGAACACCGTTCAAATCTACGAACAATTAAAATAAATCTCTAGGCGAATACAAAAATCAACCTATCTGAAAATCAAATAAAAAATCAATCTTTACTGATCTTTAACATTCGGAAACGACTGAGAGCATTGCTGCAGATCGTCTGACGTTGAGGCAAAATACTGAGGCAAAAAAACTGAACGCCGAGAGTGTCTGTACTTAACTCGTGGCCGAGGTGCGGTGCCGCTGCCTCTCAGCTGATGATGCTGACGTTGCAATGGTCGCTCTCTGTTGATCTTGACTTGGCTGACCCAAACTGCCTGCACTTGACTGTTCGCAGACTGTCTGTTCACGTTCTCAACACAGCGCCGCTATATGCTGTTTACTCTAGCACTGATCACTGGTCAATATTTGTGCACACACTAGCACTGTCCACTGTTCAATATTCACTGTGCACGTTGTCGACGCAGACGTAGATTCACTGTTGTCGCTGGTAGATTTTTTTCGCGATCCAAAATCGCCTGTAGAGATGTAAGCCACACAGGTGTAGATGATCAGCCGTTGTAGATGATGTTCACACTAGTTCGTGATAGTTGAACGCGAACTTAATTATCACCTCGACTTTGCGTTGCTCTGAAGTTCTCAGCGCTCTGCATATTCCAATATATCATACTTCTTCAGAAACTGATTCACTGCAGACTCGTTGAATATTATTTCACTTCACGGCTTCTCTTGTCGACTGTCTTGACAATCTTCTTACTTCCGTGGATGACGAACACACTACCGGCCCCCAAATGTCCGGGCCCGAGGATAGAGAAACTTCAGGAGAACTGCGTAGTTTACTGGGTAAATCGGGAGTACAGACCAAATGCGCCCCTGGAGGCCCCGCACCTCAATTTATATGCGATCGCTTCTGCTGATTCAGCATGCGCATTGCGGCACCCGCACCGAGGGCGTTGTACTGACGCATGTACGAACAAAATGTACGAACAAAATGCACACACATGAGTGCGATGGTGCATTGTCTTGCATGAAAACCAACTTTTTGCGACGATCCAAAGTCCGGTCGTGAATCCAAGGAACAAGACATTCATCGAGGATGGCGCAATGATTCGTAGAATTAATTTTAACTTCTTCACGGTCCATTATTGGGCCTACAAGTTCATTATTCACGATCTCAGCCCACAACATAACACCCCCACCGCCTTGGTGGCGGCGAAAACGATGGTGGAGCTTACCCTCAAATCCAACCCATCCCTTGGACCATCCGTCTGGGCCATCGAGGGTCGCTCTGGTCTCATCCGTGAATAGAACACATTTCAAATCCTGTTTCATAAACGACCTAGCCCACTCAACTCTCAGGAGCATGTGCCTTTGTGTCAATGAGGCTTTTTCTCTGGAGATTTCACCTTTGCGATAGTCCTCAAGGTTCTGTTGCGGGTAGTTTTTGGGACTTCATTCAGACCAGAGTTTTCGAAAATTGGTTTGCTGGTGCTTCCTGGCTTCTTAAAGACTTCACGCTTGATTTTTCTGATATCTTGAGTGTTTAGAGCTTTAAATTCGCCTTTATCAGACCGTTCCTTTCGAGTGGAAGGATTCCTCGAGAAACGTTGAATTGTTCTAACATGACGGCCTAAAATCCTAGCTATAGAGGCACAAGAGATCTTCTTGGCAGTTTCCTTTATGATGGTTTGCTTTTCTTCGTCTGTTAGGTCCTTAGCACCTTACATTTTGAATTTTACACAAATGGACTAATAGTGTGGTTCACCGTATATTACAAAAAACAAGCTGAACAAAGGAAAATTGTGCAACCAGCCTCTCCAGAAGATAAACAAATATTGCCAGATGAACTGAGCACACATTGTTACCATGTTAAAACATAATTCTCGCCAGGCAGAAGATTTTCAATTAAATATCAATAAAAAATTGTTGGACTAATACCGTGGGTCGCACTGTATATACATGAAAATCGGCGATCCTACTCAGCAGAAATTCTTCATTCGCGGGGAGTTTTGAAACGCATCTACCGCGATACACGAGGGAACACTGTAATAAAAAGTTGAAGAAAGTTATATATGTTGAGAACCAAGACAGCCGTCAATTGAAAAAAAATCATTTAAAAACATTGATTTCAACAATAAGACTCGCCTAACTTCCACCTGTTAATTTTAATTCTCACATTTGGGATTAAAACTCGTAAGAACACTGTTTCTATGTAATAATACATTGCAGTATATTACAAGAAATGCACATTTTCTTACAAACACAAACAAATAACACGAAACAATTCAAGATTGTTACTGTTAATCTTGATATATAAATAAGAAAATGAATCCACAGCGCAAACCGAAAAATGTCACACGCATGCGACAAGAAACGCTATGAAATGCGTCACTCTCGAAAGCAAAACAGCAACTGAAGGAAAGTTCTCATTTTGTTCAAAAAAGAAACCTTATGAATTCCCAAAAGATGGGATTAATGGTACTCAAAACGAACAATGTGGCGTGAGAACCGATATAGAATTTTAGCGACAACAACGCTACGGAGCTCTTACATTAGACGAGGTAATTTAGGCCTGTTTGTTAAAAAAAGTGGTTTTAGAGAGAAAAGAGGAAGACATAGTAAGGTCTTGTGGGAATGCAGGGTTTATGCCATGGTTCATAGAAACAACAAATTGTACGGGAAGTTTAAAAAACAAGGCGAAAGTAAAGGTGTAACAGACTCTGAAAAGCAGGACTGCAGTAAACCCAAAAATCCTTAACAAAACTAAAAAACTTTAAAATCAACAAAAAGAAGGCCTCCGCAACTCTTAGTTTGGGACCACATATATATCCCTCGTGAACGCGCATTCCCATGGACACAAAATTTGCGTTTTCTTGACGAAGAAACTCTTAAGATCTTTAACCACAAGGAACAATTACAATATTCAGGAACTCTAAAGTGTGGTGTAGTAATTAGACATTTGAGCGGCTTAGAAATGTGCCCTTCGCTGATAAAAAGGAAACGAATTCGTGTAACATTGTTTGGCAGCTAGGTGTACTTTAATAGTACCGCAACGAGCAGAGTCACATAACTCACATTTGAACTGCTAACCGTCATGTTTAAGTGTTAGGTGTCGTTTAACGTTATACCTAAGTGCAGAGGAATAGTCACATCTTGCACACTTGAACAGCTGACCAATACCATGTTTGCTGGCTCGGTGTTGTTTAACGTTATGCTTATGTGCAGAGGAATAGTCACATAATTCGCACTTGAACAATTGACCTTTACCATGTTTGCACGCTAGGTGCCGTTCAACATTGATCTTAAGAGCAGCGGAATAGTCACATAATTCACACCTAAACAGCTGACCTTTACCATGTTTGCAGGCTAAGTGTCGTACAACACTAGTTTTGTGGCCAGAAGAATAGTAACAGAACTCACACTTGAACAGCTGCCCTCTATCATGTTGGCTGGCTTGGTGTAGCTTAACGTTATTCCGTTGTGCAGATGAATAATCACATGATTCACACTTATACAGCTGACCTTTACCATGTTTACATGCTTGGTGTAGCTTAACGTTATTCCGTTGTGCAGATGAATAATCACATGATTCACACTTATACAGCTGACCTTTACCATGTTTGCCCGCTATGTGTCGTTTTACATTGGACTCATGAGCAGAGGAATACCCACAGAATTCACACCTGAACAGCTGACCTTCACCATGTTTGCTGGCCCGGTGTAGTTCAACCATATACTTACGAGTAGTAGAATAGTCACACAATTCACACTCATAATAACATCCCAATTTGTGCCTGACACGGAGATGCAGCTCCATAAGGTCCCTCTTACCAGTGGAGTAATCACAATGTTCACACAGTAAAGGCCACAACATGTGTCTGTGAGGAGGTGGGGCCTCAACACCACCGCGGCTACCCGACACATCTGATGGTAGCGAATCAGCGTTCCCTTGAGATGCTACAGCTGGTGTCTGATGAACAGCACTTGTACTGCACGCACCAGAGCTGCTTTCCCTCAACGTGTCCTCTGCTTCTACGTGCCTTGACCGTGCTTCAGAGCAGTCCTTGTCTTCTTCTTTCTTAAATGTAACTGCATGAGACACCGAACTTGAACTGGCCTGTACGGGAGAACTTTTTCCGATTATTACAGCACAGAATTCCTGAAAAATAGCAGCATTATGTTAAGTTACTGCTTAAATTAATTAAAATTGGTGCACTTATGTACATTCGAAACAAATTTGTACTACCAGGTATCTGTGTTTATCTTATTCTTGACCAAATGCATTCCAGTGCTGAAGACAAAAAACAGTAGAAATACATAAGTATCAATAAAGGAAACAAAAGAAATAATGCTAGCAGAAGCAAACTTTATCTAGAACGCATCTCCTCTTTCACAACCTGTAAATACTTCAATACATGGTGGATTTTGAAAAAAAATTGCAATTTCGAAAAAAATTTACAAATTTCTTAAATTGCAGCTGTTGTTGCAAGAAATAAACTTACTAGAAAATGTGACATAATTTACTACATGCATTAACGTTTGGCGTTACCGAATAATTTCGGCTCAGGACTTTTCACAAAAAATATCTAATGTTAACGTTTTTCTCTTTCAAAAACCCATTAAACTCGATTATTCTTCTTCTTATTTTTATAGGCAACAAATGTGGGGGCATAGAGCAGGTAGATACATTTAAGATGCGAACTGAATTCAAATGCTGTGTGGAATGACCTCGAATGTCCCACTCAGCGCAAACGGAAGCATCCAGGAAAAGAGTAAGCAAAAATTTAGAGCATTAAAAGGAGAGTAATCAACCAATTGGAAGTATTAAAGAGGAGAGTAAGCAACCAATTGGAAGCATTAAAGAGGAGAGTAAGCAACCAATTGGAAGCAGTCAAGAGGAGAGTAAGCACTCAAATACAGCACCTGGGGTTCCTGATGCCAATTAATAGGCTCGTCCTTCATAGTAATGGCCTCCAGCTCAGCATCAGACACGTCACATTTGATGTGAATTTTTCCTAAATGTCTTCCAGAGCTCAGCCCGTCACCTGCAAGTGACAAGGTCATTGAGAAAAATCACATCTAAGATAATAAATCCAGTAACAGCTCTTTACGTGTTAAAATACAAAGAAAATTACACTTGTACATAATACATTGATGAAAATTCTTCTTGGTGTTTTTCAACACGTGAAAAACTGGAATGATTTCTTAGGTTTGGGAAAGGAGTAAAATAATATTCATTCCAGCAATGAACACCATTCAATTATTTCAACTAAATAGGTAACACCTCAAAAGCTTTGAGGGTCTAAATGAACCGGGTCATTTTTGCTTACACAAGCAATTGTAAATTACAATGAGTTAGATCCGAAGTCTGTAGAATGAATAGTACTTACAATACATTTAAAAAAAGCAAATCCATTCAAAAAAATGCATTCAACCCTTTTAGTACTGATGGGACTCTAGTGTCTAAGATGACTAGTGCTTCCAGTTTAGGATATCGAGCACAATTTTAAAGTTATTTATCTAGTGAGGGAATATTTTCAAGTAAATGACAAAATAGGGAAATTAAAAGCATTCATGAAACTATTTATCAGACACTTCAGAGGCCTGCTTGCGTGAATTACCATTGATTACATCCTAAGTTCAAGCCACAGGGTCCGAGCAAGATATTCAATAACCTTTCTATTAATCTTAAGCAAGTTTTTCCTAACCATCGGTTATTTTCTGACAAGTTTGGGCAAACATTAATAAACTATTAATAACTTATTCGTAAATTCAAAAAATTCATTTTCACTGTCGGATATTTCCCTCACCAAGCTAAAAGTTTTAAAGATTCATGATTTTTTCAACTACACTTAAGCAAAAAACACCCACACTTGAGTAACTTCACTGAAATTTCAAGGCACTGGCAACTTTTTCATAGGAAATTTTCCCTAACCCATTTAAATTTTCATACTCAAACTGTTAAAAATCCACTATGCACTTCACTATATTTTTGACTGACATCATGTAAGTTTTAATTGAAAATTAGAGTAAACCAAGATTTATATCATTCATGAGACAATTTTTTTAAATGAAATCCATCGAGTGACATGTTTTCTCAATTATGACTGCATTTCTCAACCTTGTAGGAGGAAGTTTCACATTAAAGACAAAGACCACAGCTCAACACAACTCCTTATACCACTGCAGTCCTCATCTTTAACAGAGCAATATCAAGTTTTTGAAAGTTTTCAAATTGGATTAGATGTAAGTTAAAGCCTACTTAACAGATCAGTTAGATTATTTTAGTCGTTAGTTTCAGCCTCCCTATCCGCAGCAAAAAATGCGATCCAAAGAGAGGAAGATGGAAGGCACCATTTAGTATTGAGTTTAAGGGAACGTGGAATCTATGCAGAGAGGGTATAGAAACAGTAAGTTGAGAAAGATTATGAAACAAGATCAAAGTTGAAGAAGAAAGTAGCAGGTGCTGAAAAACAGGTCAGCAGTGAACCGTAAATTGGTCCTTAAACATAACAAAAACATTTTACCTCAACAAAAAGAAGGCCTACTTAACTCTCAGCTTGGGCCCTCACATTATCCCCCTCGGAGTGCTAATTCCCATAGATACAATAGTTGTATCTCCCTGAAGAGTAAGCCTACTTAACAGCAACTAAAAAACATGACACTTCAATAATCTACTCCAAGCAGAGATACAAATGCAGTATTGTAATCTTAATTATTCAAACATCATCTCTAAACATGACTGTGCTCCAAAATGTATGAAAAATGACAGCATACAACCCAATAAATTGCAGATAATGCACTCTTAACTATTTGCATCTAGAGTAGCCACATCTCCACTTACAGCGTGAGACTTTTAATTTGTAAGTACTCTTAAAATTCATACAACGTTGAAGCACTTTAACTGGAGGCCATCCGATGCTCTGTCGTCACAGTCTCCACAAATTTGGAAGCAGAAGGTCACAGCCCCCATCTTGGATTGGGGAGATTCTTACTCGTGCCGGTTGCCGGCCTCCTTTCCATTCGGAAGTGCCATGCCAGTACTTCTGCAGGCCAAGCCTTTGGTCCATCAGCTTTTATAGATAAGCAAGAAGTTGCACTAGTGTTGTACAGTTATACCGAGTCACCCTTAGTACAGTTGGCAATTTTCCTGTACTTTTGTGATGTACATCATGTTAGGTTCATTAATAGGTAAGTAATTACAGTCCACTCCTGGTTCTTTTGTGAGCATACAATTGTTTTTGAAGTAAATAATTAAACAAAAAAAAAGAATTATAATCCCATGACCTGGGAGGATCTGCTGTAGTTCTTCAGAGAGGATCAAGAGCCTACCTATCTCCCAACACCGTGATTAAAATAATCATTGTATCAAAAATTCGGTCATTAAATATCCTTAACACTCTGACTGCAGTTGCTAAAACTCAAGTTTGATATTCAACTTGTATTTAAGGTAAATTGTCAAGGCAATTCTGAAAAAAGCAATCATTAACTGAATCATACCCTCATTTAAGTTTAATCAAGTAATTACGAAAATAGAGTTTATGACGACTAGTTGGTCAGTCGCATTATGAAAATCCCCCCGGAGTCAAAGGACCCGCACGTTGCGGTTAAAGTGTTAAAAGCGTTAACAATGATGATCTAACTAAAAAAGCAACAACTGTGTAGAAGTATTGAAACCTGGGCCATTGTAACAATAGAAGAGAAATTACAAACAAAATTACATAAAATCATTCATTTAAAGAGACACTTATCAATATATTACATAGCGATAATTTATTTTCTTTTGCTCATTTGTTCCTAAACAGCAGGTCTTGCTCTTGAACCAGTGTGGAGAGCTTTTATCTTATACCATTTTAGTTGATTGCCCCACTAGAAGCTTTCTCCCGTAAGATCAACTGCCTTTGTCTATACCCAGACCAGAATCAAGTCTCACCTTGCACCCTGTCCTCCGCTGCAGCTTCCTGCTTGATGTCCTGCCTGCAACACAGCCTCTTCACTTCAGCATCCGTCAGCTTGTGCACCATAACCCCTGCACGCTCCATGCCGGGTGTCTAGGTAAATAAGCAATGGAATGTTTGTTTGCACTAATGCTTAAAAAGCTAAAGTTACTTGCCAAAAAAGTAAACAAAATGCTGCTCTTACATCATTGCAGACGATAATATAAGGGACGAACATTTCAATAATGCAAACCCCAATACTTAAGTGGCTTGGATAATTTAAATTCCCTCTTTAAATGAATAGTGTAATTTAACTTTGGTCCATGAGTTATAGCATAAACAATTCAAAGCTCCTATTCTGAAAAAAACAGTATGCAGTCAAAACAACTTCTTCAAAAAAGTGCAATCTATTTTTTTAAATCCTATGGTTTTTTTAATGAAACACCTACTATTGAATTACTTTGTGTGGTCTGGTGGTTACAGCAATTAGCGGGTAAAAAGATGAGATTGATCATTTGATTTCACGACGAATCAATAATGAGTAATCAAAAGAAGTCAAAGGTTCATATGCCAGCATGAACATCACAAATTTTAGAAGTTACAGTCTTTGTTAGGGTCTCCAATTGGTGGGACATAAACATGGCAGAAGTAAACATCTTTTAGTTTATTTTTTGTATTTAGTTTAGTTTTTGAATGTCATCGGCCTAATATCTTTTAGGGCTCACAAAATGGTCACAATGTCATCCTTAGTACCTATGTCATGAGAATTACTAACCTTTGATGAATTGAGCCTTGAGAACTAGCATAGTAAATTCAAACATAGAAACAATGTTAAAAGCTTCATGTTTATTGAGACTTATTCATTCATTGACACATGCAATCAGAGTGAAATGAATGAATAATCAACACAAGCAAGGAACAATGCTTTAGAAAAAAAATGTAATTTCACACATGTGTTCAAGAACATTAAAGTTCAACAAAGTACATTTCTGAAATTGAAAAGAAGGATCACAAGGTGGCATATATTTTGAGTTACAATGTGCATTTTATATATATAAGGGGGCACATATGATAGTCATTTCACAAAAAGACATCCTAAGATTTTATGAAATTTTTGTGCCAAAATATAGATGGGGAAATTTCAACACAATTATAAATACTTTAGAGGTCACTACCATCCACTGAACCTTCTTCAAACCGTTTTCTTCAGTATTCCCAACATAGTGTTAGAGATAGTGATGCAAAAAAAAACGGTTTTTACGGCATTTTTTTTGGGGAAAAAAAACATGTTTTTTATGTGTTTTTTTGTTTTTTTTTGCACACATCAAAATTTTGTTAGGTATATGTCTGTTTCGATTTGGTCAAATAAAATGTATTCATATCCATATTTTTTAGTCATGATTTTTTGTTTTAAAAACATCAAAAGGAAACCATACGGTAGAACGGGTGGCAGATAACCCACAATTACCTACAGGAGTCTAAGAGGAACAGCAAGAGCCACAGAACTTTTATTGATGGAGTAAAAATTCAGAGCTTATTATCTCTACTATGTTTGATTTTATTTCTATGTGATCAAAAAATCAAACATAGTAGAGATACTAAGCTCTGAATATATTGATGGAGTCAAAATTCAGAGCTTAGTATCTCTACTATGTCTGATTTTTTGATCAGATTTTGATTTTTTTTTTATCAGATTTTTTCATTATGTGCCAGGCTTTTTTGTTGGTGGAAAGAAATAGTGTATTCTGTGTTCCTGTTTACTCACTATTGAGATCTTTCAGTATGATTTTCTTAGAATTGGTTGATTGATTCTCTCCTTTAACTTTGCCTTTCATCTTTACTATGTGTCCCAGTTAGTGTTTGAGCTTCTAAACAAAAGACTAGGAAAACCAGATGAACATCTTACTGGTTTTCATAGGTGACAAATTGCACAAAAAATATAAGCTACAAAAGTGAATTGAAACATTATTCCACCATTTTTCTCAAAAGACTAGGTAAACTATTGAATAAGTATACTAAGCATAAGTATGAAAAGCCTGGCACATAATGAAAAGTAGAAGAAAAATATATTTGATGTGACCAAAAAAACCATGCTATTTATTTGAAAATGTTTTTTTCACTAAAAAATTTTGACTAAAAAACTGGATATTAATTTATTTTATGTGACCAAAATCACGCTGTTTGATTTTGCATGTTTTTTAACAAAAAATCACGATTTATTTTAAATTAAAAATCATGGTTTATTTAAAAAAACATTTTTTTTTAACTATCATGTTTAAAAAAAATCATATGTAAAAAACATGGATATTAATATATTTCATGTGACCAAATAAACATGCTTTTTGTAAAAACATGTTTTTTTTTACAAAACAATCATGACTAAAAAACATGAATATTAATACCTCTTATGTGACCAAAAAAACATGCTTTTTTTTACAAAAAAATCATGCTGTTTTTCACAAAAAAATCATGACTAAAAGCCAATATATTTTATGTGAACCCCATACGGTTTTATTTAAAAACATGTTTTTTTTTCACAAAAAATCATGAAAAAACCCTGGATACTAATATATTTTATGTGACCAAAATCACGCTGTTTTATTTTACATGTTTTTTTCCAAATCATTTTTTTTAAACAATCATGTTTAAAAAAAATCATATTTAAAAAACATGGATATTAAAACATTTCAAGTGACAAAAAACATGTTTTTTTACAAAACAATCATGACTAATAAACATGAATATTAACACATCTTACGTGACCAAAAAAAGCTGTTTTTTTACAAAAAAATCATGACTAAAAACTAACATATTTTGTGTGAACCCCAAACAGTTTTTTTAAAAACATGTTTTTTTTACAAAAAAATCATGAAAAAATCTGGATATTAATATACTTTATGTGACCAAAAAACCATGCTTTTTCACATTTTTTGATCAAATGCAGTCTAATGCGCTCACGGAAATTTAAAATTCCGTTCCTAAGAATCACTCAAATAACATTTAAAAACATTTTACATGAATGACACTTCGCTCGCTGATGCGTTATTTTCGAGTTATTCAACTTTGAAATTTTCGTGTTCCATAGCAGTTCCAGTCAGTTGCACGCTTTAGCTGTTAGAGTACGTTTGGGTATTTTGTAATTTATTATTAGCTGATCCCGCGGAGCCTGAACCCACTTCTAGGATGTTCTAGTTAATAACACAATACACGTTATCACCCAAAAATATTATCGGGGCTGGGGAAGGGAATACTTAATCAATGGTATTCACTCCTATGCTTTTGCTAATGTTTTATGGTGGCCACCATATTGAAACTGATGTCAACTGCATATCGATTTCAGTATTCACTACCCCAGTCCCACTAATGTTTTTGGGTGATAACCTTAATTGTGTTATTAACTAAAACATCCTAGAAGTGGGTTCAGGCTCTGCGGGGTCGGCAAATAATAAATTACAAAGTACCCAAGCGTACTCTTACAGCTCAAGCGCCCAACGCAATTGCTATGGAAGACAAAAATTCAAAACTTGAATTACTCAAAAATAATGCATCAGCGAGCAGAATGTCATTCTTGTAAAACGTTTTTAAATGTGTTCCTGGTGATTCTTTGGAATGAAATTTTCAATTTCCATGAGCGCATAAAACTGCAAATTAACCATTTATTTTACAAAAAATCGTGTCTAAAAAATATGGATTGAAATATATTCATTGTGACTAGAGATGTGACTCAAAAAAAACCATGCTGTTTTTTAAAAATAAACATGTTTTTTTATAAAAAAAACATGGCTAAAAAAAACGTGGACATTTAGTTTTTTTTCAAATATTTTGTTTGAAAATAACTCAGCAAGAAAAAGATCCACATTACATTATTGGTTTTCATGTCAGATTATAAAATAAAACAGCATACTTCTTAATTCATGGTTTATGGTTGTGTGAAATTTTTCATTTTCTGTGGTTTAATGTTTTGATATTTCATTTATTTTACAATGCACGTGAATCACCTTCAACTCCCCAAATAGTGTGCTGTAATAATATATCTTTACTCGTGGTCATTGATAGAGATGTGACCAAAAAACCCTGCTGTTTTTTTTAAATGCTTTTTTTACAAAAAATCATGACTAAAAATCATGGATATTAATGTATTTTATGTGACCAAAAAAATCCAATGCTGCTTTTTTGAAAAAAACATTGTTTTTTTTTACAGAAAAATTATGACTAAAAACACATGGATATTAATATATTTTATGTGACCAAAAAAACATGCTTTTTTTATATATGTTTTTGTTACAAAAAATCATGACGAAAAAACACGGATATTAATACATTTTATTTGACCAATACAACTATGCTTTTTTTTAAAAATCTCTCTTACAGAAAAATCATGACTAAGAAAATGTGGATATTAATATATTTTATGTGACCAAAATCCTTGCTTTTTTTAGAAAAATGTTTTTTTTATGAAAAATTGACTGAAAATGGATAGTAATGACTTTTTGTAAAAATACAGTTTTTTTAAAAAATACCATGGTTTTTTTTGGTTAGATAAAGTATCTTAATACCCATGTTTTTTAATCATGATTTTTTGTAAAAAAAAATTTTTAAATGCATGGTTTGTTGATCACACAAAATGTATTAATATCCATGTCATTTTACAAAGAAGTGACCAAAAAATGGATTTCAATGACTTATTGTAAAAAATACATGTTAAATAAACTGATTTTGCTGTCACATTAAATATATTAATATACATGTTTTCTAAACATGATTTCTCTGTAAAAAAATGGTCAATATGCAGTTTAATGCATTCACGGAAATTAAAAATTCCATTCCAAAGAATCACTAGGTACACATTTGAAAAAGTTTTAGAAGAATGACATTCTGCTCGCTGATGCGTTATTTTTGAGTTATTCAAGTTTTGAATTTTAGACGTCCATTGCAGTTGCGTTGCGCGCTTGAGCTGTTAGAGTACGCTTGGGTACTTTGTAATTTATTATTAGCCAACCCTGCAGAGCCTGAACCCACTTCTAGGATGTTTTAGTTAACAACACAATAATGGTTATCACTCAAAAATATTAGCGGGACTGGGGTAGTGAATACTGAAATCAATATGCAGTTGACATCAGTTTCAATATGGTAGAACATAAGCAAAAGCATAGGAGTGAATACCGTAGATTCAAGTACTCACTTCCCCAGCCCCGCTAAAATTTTTGGATGATAACGTTTATTGTGTTGTTAACTAACATCCTAGAAGTGGGTTCAGGATCCGCGGGGTCGGCTAATAATAAATTACAAGTACCCAAACGTACTCTAACAGCTCGAGCTCAAGCGCGTAACTGACTTGAATTGCTATGGAACACGAAAATTTCAAAGTTAAATAACTCGAAAATAACGCATCAGCAAGCAGAATGTCATTCATGTAAAACGTTTATAAATGTGTTCCGTTAGTGATTCTTTGGAATGGAATTTTTAATTTCTGTGGGCGCATTTAACTGCATATTGACCAAAAAATGTGAAAAAAGCAGCATGGTTTTTTGGTCACATGATATATATTAATATCCAGGTTTTTTTAGTCATGATTTTTTGTAAAAAAACATGTTTTTGAAAAAACGGCTTGGGTTTTTTAGGTCACATAAAATATATTATTTTTTAGTCATGATTTTTTTTGTGAAAAAACAGCATGTTTTTTTTGGTCATAAAAGATATATTAATATTCAAATTTATTAGTGATGATTTTTTTGTAAAAAATGTTTTTTTAATCATGGTTTGTTGGTGTCGTAAAATATATTAATATCCATGTTTTTAACATATGATTTTTTTTTAAAACATGATTTTTAAAAATGATGTATGATTTTTTAAAAATCATGATTTTTTGTAAAAAAACATAAAATAAAACAGCATGGTTTTTTGGTCACAAAATATCTTAATATCCAGTTTTTTAGTCATGATTTTTTAGTAAAAAACGTTTTTTCAAAAAAAAAACAGCATGGTTTTTTTGGTCACCTAATATATATTAGTATCCATGTTCTTTAGTCATGATTTTTTGTAATGAAACATTAAAAGGAAACCCTACAGTAAAAGTGGTGGCAGATAACCCACAATTACCAAGAGAAGTCTAAGAGGAACATCAGGAGCCACAGAACTTATATTAATGGAGTCAAAATTCAGAGCTTATTATCTCTAAGTCTGAATATTTTGGTAAAAAAAATAAAATCAGACATAGTAGAGATAGTAAGCTCTGAATTTTGACTCCATCAATATGAGTTCTGTGGCTCTGGCTGTTCCTCTTAGATTCCTCTAGGTAATTGTGGGTTATCTGCCACCACTTTTACTGTATGGTTGTCTTTTGATATTTTTATTACAAAAAAATCATGACTTAAAAACATTGATATTAATATATTTTATGTGACCAAAAAAAACAGACATGTACCTAGCAAAATTTGAGCGTGTGCAAAAAAAACGAAAACAAAAAAAACACATAAAAAACATGTTTTTTTTGCAAAAAAACTGCCATCAAATAAAACCGTTTTTTTTGCATCACTAATTGTGACCAAAAAATCCTTGTTTATTTTTAAACATGTTTTTTTACAAAAAGTCTTTAAAATCCATTTTTTTGGTCATGACTTTGTAAAAAAAACAATTTTAATATATTGCATGTGACCAAAAAAAACGTGTTTTTTCCAGAAATTTTTACAAAATTATCATGAGCATGGGTACTAATATGTTTCATGACCAAAAAAACTGCTATTTTAAAATAAATTTTTTTTTATAGAAGTCACTAATGTCAATTTTTTTAGTCATTTTTTGAAAAAAAAACAGTTTGCTATAAAAAGCATGGTTTTTGGTCACATAAAATATACCAATATCCATGTTTTTTAGTCATAAATTTTTTTTGAAAACATGATTTAAAAAAACCCATTGTTTTTTGTCACATAAAATATATTAACATCATTTTTTTTAGTCATGATTTTTCTGTAAAAAAAAGATGTTTTTACAAAAGATGTTTTTTAAAAAACAGCATGGTCATATTTTGTTGAATAAAGTATATTAATATTCATGTTTTTTAGTCAGGATTTTTTGTAACAAAACTTGTTTAAAAAAACATTTTTTTTGGTCACATAAAATATATTAATATCCATGTTTTTTAGTCATGATTTTTCTGTAAAAAAGTGTTTTTTAAAAAAACATCATTGATTTTTTGGTCACATGAAATATAACAACAAAATCCACATTTTTTAGTCATGATTTTTTGTAAAGATAACATGTTTTTTAATAAAAAGCATGTTTTTTTTGGTCACATCTCTATCAATAACCATAAGTAAAGATGTATTGTTACAACACACCATTTGGGGAGTTGAAGGTGATTCACGTGCATTGTAAAATAAATGAAATATCAAAACATGACACCGCAGGAAATAAAAAATATCATACAACCATAGAAAAGCATGAATTAAGAAGTATGCTGTTTTATTTCTTAATCTGACATGAAAACAAATAATGTAATGTGGTTCTTTTCCTTGCTGAGTTATTTTTAAATAAGATATTTAAAAAAAAAATATCCATGTTTTTTTAGCCATGGTTTTTTTTGTAAAAAAACATGTTTTTTAAAAAAAAAAACAGCACGGTTTTTTTTGAGTCACATCTCTAGTTAGAGATATCCTGTTTCTTACTTCACCCCCTTCTTCTGGCTGTGACTCACAACTGGTAAGTGATTGGAACAAAAAATTAGTGTAAGTTGATAAGAAAAACTACCAAACAGCATTTAAAAGCGAACAAAAACAGCAATTGCAACAAAAAAATGACCCAAAATTGGCAAAAAAATGATTCAATATTATCAAGAAATCACAGATGCTGAATACTCGAGAAGTTGACTGTTTGAAGCTTTATTTCTGTTGCATAAATATTTTCATGGAGGAAAGGCAAAAGATCACATAGTATTAAAATGGGTAGTTAATGAACATAATGTGTTCTTAAATAAACTAGCCTAAGCATTGAAACAATGAGTTTGGAGGGAATGAAAACCAAAATGTAGAGAGGAAATTTCTCATTTGGCTCAGGCTAACTAGATGAACAGTAGCTTCATAACTATTAGGGGCTCCTCAAGCTAAAGTTTGTATTCTCCAGACATTTTTCCAAGTCAGGATTTAGCCCTCAAACTGATGAAAAATGTTGCTAATTTAATTTATTAAAAAGGTAGTTTATTTAAAAAATGAAAGTTATGATAGCAAATGTTTGTAATGCTGTAGTGATAAGTGACTTATGAAAATTTTATCAAAAAGAACAAGATCTTTAATACCTTATGATTCATGTTCAACTGATGAAATAGCCTCTCCAAAAATTGAAACATACATCAACACAAAGAAAAAATTTGCTAGAACTTCTCATGGTATGTACGACATGGATGGGGGTAATGAGTTTTCAAATTTACAAGAAAATCCAAAAAACAATTTTGCCGAAAGACACTTAACATAATGAATTGTTTCAACAAGATGGAGCTACAGCCCACATTCAGAGATGCAGGGAAGAAATGTTAGAGGTAGACCAAAGACTGAATGAATGAAAAGAGCTGAAAGGACGTTGCACTATCAAGGTATTACATTAGAGGAAGCAGAAGTGGAGCCTGATTTTCTCAATAAATAATTTCACACAGGTCAAATTTTCCTGGCAAACCAGCTCACCTGATTGTTAACTTTTAGACTTCTCTTTTTGGTTTTGTAATTTGAAGAGTATTTTATAGTGCACTTTGTAACATTCCCTTACTGAAAAATGAAGTTGAAGGAGTCATTTAATTTATCTATGTTATTACTTTGCAGCGTTGATGCATACATTGATAGTTATATTGGTGACTACTATAGTGTTCTCCCTCAGGCTGCTTTGTGCGCCAGGCAGACTTTGAATATCTATAGACTTTGAATATCAATGCCCGAAGAGAGTGCCAGAGGTTCAAACCCAACGGGAATAAATGCAGTATTATTGTGAATATCGCAGACGGTGATGGCACACAAGTGAATATTACAGTCAGGTAGCAGAGCACCCAAGGGCGCCTAGGAGGCCCGTCAGTTGGCAAGGAGTCGCAGCTTGGATGGCGGTCCAGTGCGAAGTGGTGAGGCTGCTGCTGGTAGAACGTCTTAGACTTGTGAATATCAGAGCTGCCGTGAAGAGACTGGCTCTGCTCAAGGATGTGGCGTCGCAGCACGGATGAACGTTGAGTATGGGGCGGCAGTAGAGGCAGTGAGGCTACTGCTTACAGAGCAGCTAGGACTTGTTGTGAATATCTGAACCACTGAGAGTGAACTTATGCAAGCCGTTGTTGGGAGAATACTGCTTCTACAGCTTGTTCTGCATCTCCTTGTATAGCCTGGTGCGGCATCACCGCGCCAAACCCGCGCTCCCATTGGTCAGTGCGTGGTGGCACTTCGGGGCTGTTAAGTCTGTGCTAAACTTATGTGAGTGTTTTGAGGTGTAGCCTGGTTGCTTGAAGCAGGCAGCTCGTTGAGGCTTGGCGCGGCATCACCGCGCCAAACTCGCATTCCCATTGGTAACCACGTGGTGGCACCTCGCAGTTCGATGCTGCGCGAGGTACCGCTTCGAAGCTTGTGGTGTATCTTGAGATCACGCTTGGTTGCTTGAAGCAAACAATATGTTGCGACCACCACACTTTATAAAACTTGTGATGACCATTTTGAAAGCCAAACAGGAAAGAAAAAAATTTAGATTTTGGTCCTTTCCATGAAACCAATTTCAAGCTTGTAGTGATAATAATTTACAAATTAATTATAAGCAACAAGGTCAATTCCTTCCACCAAGGAAAGATAACTAACCAACGGGAATAAGATACACCTGCTATAGTTGAACAACCTACAAATTGAATAATAAATTAGTTGAAGTCTCCCTAGCCACAACGAATGAGACCCACAGTGCTTAGTAGGGAGTTAAGGGATTAGATACGTCGGTAATTTAATGGGGAGAAAGATGGAGGCAGTGTTGAGCTTAGAGTGACAGGCGTTGATTCGCTTTTTAAGCACTTTTGACAAAAAAAATTTGTTCACATTTGAATACATGTGCTTTTTTGTTGTGCTTTATTTTAAATTTCATGCTTCTAGATATAATTCTTTTGGAGATATCAACCTTCGAAGCTGCGCTATAACTGGACGCACTTTGGTGCAGAGCTACCTAATTGGCGAGGAAGCAGGCCAGTGCTTTCTTTGCTTAGAAAATGGAGTTATTACCGGACAAAACTTTCAAGCAATCAGCTAATCAGAGCTAATGGCTCGCAAACACGATAGTAACGCTCTTGCGGATGAGCCCGGATGTTGCGTCACCAAACGCTCCTGTAAAAATTGAGATTTTTTAGGAATTATACCACTCATGTTTATAAAATCTAGTTAAGATGCACTACAATCTCAATTCATCATATCAATTTAGGTTTTTGTTTTTTATTTCAGAAAAAATTGATAAATTTTTTTTCAGTTCTTTATATATCACTACCAACAAATTTTAACTTTGACTCAATAGAGATCATAGAATATTGTTTTCCAAGTGCAATGATGCAACTTTGTATGAGCAACTTTGAAATTTATTTGGTTTGGTTTTTTAGCCTTAAAAAGTGTCTACTAAAATCTTTCTTCTCAGAATGAATCGTTCTTTGTAAAAATTTGAAAAATGTCTAATGGCAAGAACATTTCAAAATACTAATTTACATTTGCAATGCAAGTAAAAGACAAATCTGCCCAATGGGGAAAGAATTTGTTCATACAAACTCAATATTTTGCATTCAAAGTTGCACCAATAAGTTATAAATAGTAAATTTAAAGTGGATCTTTACCATTTATTGATCTAGAAACTTCATTCAAAGTGCACTTTATTGGTAATTAACTGGTCTATCAAATTCTGCCACAACTTTACTGCGTATGTCTTAGAAAAACGTAAGGACATGCTTTAGGTCAATTTTTTTTCCATTCAATTGGCTCCCCTGTCATTTACAAGTTTTCTTATTTTAGGAATAATACCGCTTGCGTTTATTGACGTAGCAACTTGGCTGAGAGCTCATTTTATTTGTAACTAGATTTACTACAATTTCTATTAATTAAATTTTCAATTCAGATCTTTATTTTTTTATAATTGTTCAAATTGTACATAATTACCTTTTTTAGAAAATTCCCTAAATGTCATTAACAAATTTGAAATTAGATTCAGAATGGATCATAGAATATTGTTTGAACAGTGCAATGACACTAAAAAACTTTTAAAATCAATTAGTTTGGCTTTGACTTTGCCTTGAAAATTCCCCTGTATGTTAAAGCTTTCTTTTTAGAATATTTCAATTTTTGAAGCAATAATTAAAAAAATGTGTAAGAGAAAACCGTTCTCAAGGTCAAATTTATACACGTGGTACAATTTTCCAATAAATCTGCCCAATAAGGAAAAAGTTCTTCTAATAGCAAAACTCCCTTGAGGCAACAAGGATTTTATGCACAAAGTGTGTTGCTACACAGAATTCTCTGCATACAGGAACAAATTTGGAAGAGAGTTTAAGAAATAAAATTGATGAAGAAAGTTATAGACACTGAGGAACAAGAAAACAGTTCTGAAAAAAATCATGTAACAAAATGAACCATCCCATTTTAATGAAAGGAAAACCCTCTTAACTTTAAGCCAGGGATCTCACAATTTCCTCTGAAAACAGTAATTCCCACAGACACTGAAGTTGTATTCTCCTGAGGAGAGAATACCTTCCAATTGTTTACCCTCATACATAGCTTTCAGACTTCTCTTCCACACCAAGGCCCAACAGCATCACATGGATTTACCCTAGCTGTTTCACAAGCCTTGAAAAATTTCAGACTTACGGAACTGACCCCATTACACATCCTATTTATTAAACGTGGGTCACTTCTGCAGCCTAAGCACCTCCAGCCATACCCATCATGAACATCATAGTCAGGCACTCACAATCACTAACTACTCATCTCCTACTATAGGTCATCTTCTGGCTTCCTCTAATGCAATACCTCGATTGGGTAACACCTTTCAATTCAATTCATGTAATTCTTGACCTACCTCTAATATTTTTGCACTGCATTTCTGACTCTATTGCCTTTTTCACCAATCATTCTTCTTTTCTTTTCCATATATGGCCAAACCACTTCAACACAGCAGTTCACTCTTCTCACCTGCTGCTTCAAACTCACCATACTTCTTACCTCCTTGTTCCTTAGCCTATCCTGCAATGTCAACACAGCCATATAAAGTACATTCAAAACACTTATATTGGTTACTTCAGAGCATCATGTCTCATCTCCATACCACACTATCAGCACAACACTCTCATACTATCCGGGTAACATTTGAAGGTCTGCCTCCTCAACACAAAAACACTGAAGGTACCAGTAAAATCAGTAAATGATCAATAATTTCAAAAGCTGAAAAAAAGATGGATCATGAATTTCTAGCAGTTACTAGAAATTATGGCACAAAACCAAACAAAAATTTAATAACTTGAATCTATGACTGCTGCAAAAACTCAGTGTAACCAAAATAAAACTAGGACTCAATTAAAATTACCAAATAAAATTAAGACCTGAAAATGAGTCAAAGGTCTTGAATGATGTTACATAAGAAAACAAATCTTGACAATAGTTATCTTGAAACTGAAGACAATGAAAAATAAAACCTGAACTAAAAAAACAAAATAATGAGGAATCAATGGGTCACAGAATTTGAAGAGAGGGCATCAAATAAATAGAGCAGGCCATGAAGGCTCAGCTGTCAGACTCCAGAAGTCAATCAGTGGCTCCAACACTGCCAGGCACTCCAGCCAGCACCAACTCTATGGCCTCCAACTGACCCACGCTGCTCTGAAGGTGAACAATGAGAAACGATAATAACCTTCCCCATCATAGAGGAACGATAAACGATAATAACCTTCCCCATCATAGAGGAACGATAAACGGTAATAACCTTCCCCATCATAGAGGAACAATAAACGATAATACCCCCTCATCAATGCATTCCACTGTACAACTGCAATAGCATTAAAGCAGGTCTCTTATAAATTTTCTTTTAATAAAAATAGAAAATGTGGTTCCTTTGATCTTAACTATATATAAGCATTATCACAAGAAATATACTAATCCTATAATGCATGATAACCATGATTAAAACTGCCAACTTAAGCTATTTTTGGATAGAAGATGAATGACTTACCTAATGAGAGCCCTGATCATGCAGGATTTCCTTTTTAAACAAAGGCAGGCTTTATAAGGTTATTTCAGTACTAAATTTATTGATTAACTTTTCATCAAATTTTTTTTTGTTGACTGTCAGATGAAGCTGAAAAGAAATCAAAAAGCATTCAGTAAAGAAACAGAACTGAATACAGAAAAATAAAATTTAAATACAAATGAGAATAAGCATATACTTCCAATGAAACAACAAAGCGTCTGATTTCTCTCCTGTATTATCTCCTATTAGTATTTATAGTCAGGCCCCTTTTCCTTACACAACTTTCAACCTTTCCCATGCTTTGCATCATCTTAAGTTTTTACTTTCTTATCTAATTCATCATTAGTAGCCCCAAGCACTCCCAAATACTAGAAAGAGCAACTTACATTTGTTCTTCACAAATCACTTTCATCCAACACTTTTCAACTTTATTCTTATTTACATTCATCTGGAGATTCATTTAAAAACAGGCCCTCATAAGCTCTTTCATCAATCTACAGTTTTCCTTCAGCTTAGCTACTATTGGGTGCTATAATTAGCTGCAAAATATTGATGACTCTGCCGGTGCAGCTAACATTTCCAACTCCAACTAAACAGTCTTGCCTTCACTTGCCACGAAACTCCATCTGTAAACATTTAACAAACACAATGACACTACACACCACTGCTGCAAACTCAGTAGCTTTTCACATTTTGCTTACTACATTTACATTCTTAACACATGCTTAGCTATTAATGTAATAACTCATGACCTTAAGCACCTACCTCTACACCAGACACTTCTAGCACTTCCTCCAACACTTTCTGATCAACTGAATCATCCACTTCTCTAAATCTTTGTTAAGCTGAAAACGACTCTTGCTTCTACCATTAACACATATGTTACAAGTATGGATAAATACTAATGTTTTGCTTCTTGCAAATCCTAATTATGAATAAAAGAGCAAAGAAAGTGGCTTTCAAAGTTAACTTTCTTATTAAGACAGTCTAATAATCAAAGAACGTTTTGACCCGTTAGGTCATTTGAGAACGGATGGCGGAATGGGATGGCGTAGAGAGAAGGAGGCCTGTTCTAAAACTCCTACCAGCATTCTGTGCACCGCAAGAACTTAGGGCTCGTTAAGTTGAGCCCACGTACTCAGACGCACAATGTGCGCAACGATATTTGTAAACAACAGACGAGAGCATGCCTTTGGGAGTTCTATCTTTGTAATTGAAATAAGCCCCTACTTTTAACGTATTAACCGATATAATTTTGAAATCTATATGCATGAAATGTTTAGATAAAAGCAAATGCAATTCCTTCCTCAGTTTTTCCGATTTGTGCCCAAAAAATGGTAATGTGAAGTATAAGGGCTTTTTATTCACCAAGTATGAATTTAGCTTGTGTAAAATTTATTATTCAAGAAATTTTTAATATCTGAATCAATGAGTCGGCAGGGAAAGCCGTTGCATTTAAAAATTTGAATAAAAAATCAAATTCTTTATGAAGAGAGGAAAATGATGAACATATGCTATATGCCCTGGAAAGTAAAGTCTTAATGCTTTTTATTTTGAATCTGAAAGGGCAAAAATTGAAAAAACTGATCCCAAGCCAAGAAAAACTGAACTATTAAATCTGTCATTGTTGCTAGTAATTAGGGCATCCAGGAATGGAAGACTACCGTTAACTTCAGTTTCCATGGTAAATTTTTTGTTAAGATGTTGTGCATTCAAGTAGTCTAAAAAAAGATTGCAATGAGAACTACTCTTAAACAGTAAAAACGTATCAACGTATCTCCTATAAAATGTAGGCTTAAAATCTAAAGGACAGGAGTCTAACCACCGTTGCTCATGGAAACACATAAAGACATTGGCAAATGTCGGCCCTAATGGAAGGCCCATTCCTAGACCATCAAGTTGCTGATAAAATTTGTTATCAAATATAGAAAAAGAATTTAGAACAGAATGCTGAAGGTCACGGAATTAAGATTTTGACAAGCTAATAACTGATTCTACATTAGCAAATAAGCAATTCAGACAAATTTCAATGGTCTCATGCAAAGGAATATTTGTAAACAGGCTCTCAATATCAAACGACACCATGAAGAAATTATCGGAAAGGTTAAGTGATGTCTTCTTCTTGACAAACGATTTTGAATTCTGTACGGCAAAGGGGTTATACATAAATCTAATATGAGCAGCTTGATGGTCTAAGAATGGGCCTTCCATTAGGGCCAACATTTGCCAATGTCTTTATGTGTTCCCATGAGCAATGGTGGTTAGACTCCTGTCCTTTAGATTTCAAGCCTACATTTTATAGGAGGTACGTTGATGATACGTTTTTACTGTTTAAGAGTAGTTCTCATTGCAATCTTTTTTTAGACTACTTGAATGCACAACATCCTGTAATGGGGCGATCCACCAGTCTCCCAAACCGTGTTTGCTTGGGAGATGGTGCAATCTGCCTGTTCCCCTAACCCGTATTTTTCTGTTTCAGAACAGATTATTTATCAGTATTAGTTGTTAGAGGTCAATGGTAAAGCAAAGCATATAGGATACAGGCAAATTATCCAGAGCAGCATCACAAAGCAGGGGGTAAGAATAATAGGTAGGAAAAGGATCAAATAAAAGAATATAGGTTTTTTGAAATATTTATTTGTAAATGATATTGATTATTGATTAGGTAAAATTGAGAAAATATGTACATCATTGCTTGTATTATCATTAGAAGTTGTTATTTATTATGCGAGGCGGATTGGCAGGAAGACCTCCAATCAACCTACAGTCAATCTCCAACCAGAGAGAGGAGTCGAGACTGACGGCAGACATCAGAGCCATCACCCGAAGCTCTGAGTGTAGCAGCTAACCCTAGAGGCCAAGGGACAGCCTACGGTAACAGCCGATTCCTTCTTGAACTACCCTTCCTTTTGGAAGGCCGTTGCTGTGTCTTGCTGCTGCCGTCCCTGACATCTGCCACTGCTTCACCTCGGCATCTCTTGACGCCATCCGGCATCTTGCCACTGCCGCACCTCCTATCGCTCTGTACCCCGGTAGCGCTGCGCTGCTGCTGCCCTTGCACTCGGGCAGGCCAGCTTTGGGTCAGCCATTGTTGCTGAGCGGAAAGTTGCCCTTGAGTTGCTGCTGCGCCAGATTGCGCTAGTATAATAGGCCGCTGCATTATAGTCAAGAGCATTTATTTTGTTAGAGTTATTTCTAAGTAAGTAGGTTATTGCTGTCTGCTCCTGGTTATTGTCTGTATATGTGTGTAATTATTTGTAAGGTGTATTAATAAACAAAAGAATGAGAATAGTAATCCCATGCCCTGGGAGTGTCGGCTCGTCATTCACCTTGAGACAAAATAGGAACATAGGTAGGTCAAGCACAACCAAGGTATATGAGCGCTAGCGATTTAGGCTACACATGTTGATGGTAGTAAGCCTACTTGTCCCACAACAATCCTAACATAAAATTTACCATGGAAACTGAAGTTAACGGTAGTCTTCCATTCCTGGATGCCCTAATTACTCGCAACAATGGCAGATTTGATAGTTCAGTTTTTCTTGGCTTGGGATCAGTTTTTTCAGTTTTTGCCCTTTCAGATTCAAAATAAATAGCATTAAGACTACTTTCCAGGGCATATAGCATATGTTCATCATTTTCCTCTCTTCATAAAGAATTTGATTTTTTAAATAATTTTTTAAATGCAACGGCTTTCCCTGCCGACTCATTGATTCAGATATTAAAAATTTCTTGAATAATAAATTTCACAGCAAGCCAAATTCATACTTGGTCAATAAAAGCCATTTTACTTCACATTACCATTTTTTGGGCACAAATCGGAGAAACTGAGGAAGGAATTGCATTTACTTTTATCTAAACATTTCAAGCATATAGATTTCAAAGTTATATGGGTTAATATGTTAAAAACAGGGTCATATTTCAATTACATAGAACTCCTAAAGGCATGCTCTTGTCTGTTGTTTACAAATATTGTTGCGCACATTGTGCGTCTGAGTACGTGAGCTCAACTAAACGGGCCCTCAGTATTTGCGTTGCGGAGCATGCTGGTAGGAGTTTTAGAACAGGCCTCCTTCTCTCATCCGTTCTCATGCAGAGAAATGTGATCTTCCAGTGCGCTCAAACGATTTCTATGTAATTGCATCTACATCTGGTGTTATAAATCTTTGTATTTTAGAATCCCTGTATATTTTAACGACAAAACCAGTTTTGAATGATAGTCAGTCCGCTTTCCCCCTCCAGCTAGTTTAGGTTGTATAAGTAAGTTTTTAGTCTGATGCTATTTTTTTCTTCATCGTCTAACATTTTACTTGAAATTTTACTAGATTTTGTGATTTTCTACCGACAGAAGTTGAGAATGACCTAACGGGTCGAAACCTTCTTTTATTATTAGACTGTCTTAATAAGAATGTTAAATTTAAAAGCTACTTTATTTATTCTTTTAATTCATATATGTTCCACGTCTGAAATCAAATCTTCACACCCTTTATTCAGCCAAAAACTGCACAGCTTGTCTCCTAATGCACTTCCTGTTTCCTTTTTTATACAATTCAATAGCACTCTGACATAAAGGTAACCAACAATGCTCAGTATACTTATACTTTATAAATTGGAGCTCTTACACCTACCTCCTTTCTTCTATACCATGGAATCACACAGCACACTCCTCAAATCTATTTGCAATCTCCCTAAAGCATAAAATTCAACAACTGCAACAAGCAATATATGTCACTCAATATTTCTTTGAATGATCATATGTAACTCAGTTTAAATACAGAGCTTAAGCTTACTGTATTCTTTCCAGTGTAAGTGACAACTTGTACTCTCTGGACAATTCAACTTTACGACAGTAACCACAATAATTCTTTTCTTTCACTGGCATTCTCATTCCCTTTTTCCTAGTTTAATATCTGAAAAGCAAAAGTGTTTCAAATGATGCAATCCAATTTTATTTGGTATAAATCTGATGACACAAAAAGTTATGCAGGGTGTCTACTGATATTTCATTTCTAAATTTTACTACGTTTTACTACTTTTTACTACCTTCAACAGTTAAAATTTCCTACCTAATTTTTCCATAATGAATGTTGTCCAAATGTCCAGATGTAAGTAATCGGCCTATAATTAGTAATTTGAGTCAATAATATAAGCCATACCGCAGGTACAAAAAAAAAGCTCCAACTTTCTTAAATACTAAATGAAGCACCCAAAGCATTACTGCAAAAAAAGTTACCTAAATTCCTAAGGTCTTGAATGAACTCCAACAAATGTTTGGCAAAGACTTTGTCTAAACATCTTTCAATTATGAGGACGACAGTTCATCATATGGAGAAAATAAACTGACTGGAAACTGGTAGATTGTCAGATCCCTTTACAGCAGGGTAGAATATCAGGAATTTTATTATGACCAAACACTATGGCACTTCAGAAATATGAGTTTGTGAACTATTTCTAGCATACCTCAAAATCTTAATCGGCATCCTAACTGCGATCAATAATGGTAACAAATAGGTTATTAGCATGTCATATTACTGAAAATATCACGAACATTTCATGTAACTTTGCTATGTAAAGTTGAAGAACAAACTTTGATTAGACGGAGCATCCCCATGCTCCTATGACGACATCCTGGAGGTAGATTAGATTATAGGTTGGTTTAAGCCTCCCTAACCGCTACAAAAAAAGCGTTTTGAGGAGAGGAAGGAGGAAGGCACCATTTAGTATGGATATTAGGGAATGTGGAATCTATGCAGAAGGGGCATAGAAACAGTAAGTTGGGAAAGAAGTTCATGAAACAAGATAAAAGTTGAAGAAAAAAGTAGTAGGTGCTGAAAAACAGGTCAGCAGTGAACCAATAAAGGTGGTCCTTAACATGGCATAAAATACTTTATTTTAATAAAAAAGAATGCCTACCTAACTCTCAGCTCGGGCCCTCACATCTTCCCCTTGGAAGCACTAACTCCCATTGATACAATAAGTGTATCCCCCAGAGGGGACATCCTGGAGGTAACTAAATCGTCATGACTGCCAAAAAGAACTTCAAAGGAACTTAACTCTCGTTCAAATGAATACACATTGTATTAAAAAATAATTTCATAGCATAATTCTTTCAGTATTTGGACATAAATGAACGTCATTGGAAAGAGAAAACTTTCAGCTTTACATTAAGATCATTTTTTTCAGAAAAAAAACATTTATAGTTACAGTAAATCGTTGTTTCCCCACATCGAAGTGGACAGAAAAATCTCCAGTCTTTCCAAAGGAAGATAATACTGCTCACAATCAAGCTCAAGTCCAAAAAAAAACTTTCTGGATATAAATGAACTGCGGGGAAGTTCCTTTGGCATCATTGCAATGTTTCTATTCTGCCGCAACAACTTGGAATGTGAGAATATTTGTCTTTGAATAAGAATTGGAAGGTTACATAAAGTTTATGATTATCAAAATTTTGCCAGCCAAATATATGACTTCGAATTAAATGTTATTCATAAGGAGGAATCAAAATGTATTAAGTTTGATTCAGAACTCACTATCTGAAATTGCAGCAGGAGTCTCTAAAAGCTAATTGAGAATAACTTCATTCCTGTGCTTCTATTTGTGAATATAATACTCTAATTTTTGAGTGTCAAGTGCACAAAAAGAACAATTATGCCAACTATGCTATATATCCCACGGGCAACTGCATCCACTAAAGATTGTCAAGCTGGAATGTCAATCCAATAAAATGTAATAGTTATTTAGTGAAAAGTACAACTACCTATTTGAAAACTTTGGCTAGTTATTCAATGTTTATTCACAAAATTAAAAAAAAACATTAGATGTTTTACATTAAAAGAATCGTAATTTGCAATAAAATATAAATTATTTTAATTCACACTTGATACACTTCCACGAGATAATATGTAGCTAGGCTATTTCATTTTTCCCCAGATCGCTTATACGCATATTTGGTGCGTAAGAATAAAAGATGTCAAATGTCAACCTCATAGTCATAAATGCAGAATTTTTAAATCCTTGTTTTATTTTCAATTTTAATTTCTGGTATTGCAAGTTCCTAAGCTTATATTTCGATGTAAGTGCGCACTAATAGAAGTATTCTCAACAATGCATCATCACTGGTATTACATTTTTTAATTTATATTTATACGATTTATGAAACCTTGATAACCGCATCAAAGCAAAAGGCGTTTTTTATTGTTTTCTCTCAATAATTTGTTGATAATAAAATGGCTCAAATGAACCTTCCATCATAAAACAACTTGATAACTTTCAGATCAAACTGAATGAGAAGAAAAAGTGAACTATTTTTACTGTCGTTCGCAAAAATTTTGGAACTTTTTTCTATTTTGTGTCCTCCAATACTAAAATTCCACCCCACTTTACAGGAATATTTTCCATAAACTGAGGCAAATTTCTGATTATGAGAGAAATAAATTTAAAATAAAATCTTTATACTTTATCTATATATTAATACGCTTAAAACTAAGTTCGTGGGTAACGCTCTACATACAATAGGCTGGATAGGATATGTAGGTTGAGTTAGGTTGTAGTGTACGCTTAGCACACCGACGAGCTTGAATTTCACAAATTATTAAATTCGGAATGGGAGAAGCTATTTTGAAAAACACATACATTTCACAAATTATCACTAATTTTGGGTATTAAAGCCCTTAAATCTATTAAAAATATTACCCGAAAATTACTTCACTGTAATACAGTTTTCTGTCGACGCCCCATATTGGCAACACCGTCGGAACCTTAACTCTGACGGTGTCATTTTGAATCAAGTTTCAAAGCGTGGTGGTGTTTGGTACAAGCTCCTGCTGGAGACCTACGAGACACACACACAACAAAACTACCTGCCTTCTTCTCAGCCACCCCCACAAGGCCCAAGTCTTTAGCCACTGATGAGAGGCACAAACAAGGTAGTCTAAAATACTCAGAAACACTCTGAAACAATCCTTGACCACACGGTCTTCCAAAAAAACTCTGCACCCCGCTCAGAGAACTGCCTCCTCGTATTAACAATTGAACCATCAGCTTCACATTTACTAAGCAATTGGGTACATACCAACACCACGCTGTTACCCTTTATCCCTGCACCTGGCATCACATGAACTCACACTTACCTCCACACCTCGGTCGGAGTTCTACGCCAGGAACAAACCCAGGGATTCCTCGTCAACAAGAAACAAGGACCAGCACCAGCCCTACGGTCCTCCATAAATATTTCAAAGGCGAGCCGTATTCTGTCCTTCATTTACCTTCGGTTGACGATCGGGTGTTGACGTTACGCTGATCATAAGTAGCTACGATAAAGCTACTCGAGCCTCATTCCTTCTGAAGTACGGCCATCTTTTATCGAGCATTCTATGTCATCCTAATCCAAGTTTTAATTTGTAATTGATGCTTTCCAAAGCATCTGGTGACCTTGCCCAGCCTTTCGAATACCTTACAATCTCATCACTTCATTAAGATCCATTACGGAAAAATTCATTAAATCCGTTGTGGGTCAAAACTTCACAAGGTTACATGCATTGATCCGTTTGACATTTTATCATGAAAGGATAGGTAGGATAGGTTAAATTAGGTTAGGGTAGGATAGTTATTAATTTTTTTCATGTTTTTAAATTTTTTTTTACAAATTTTTTATATATTTTTTTATTTGTTAATTTGTATGTACTTTTGTATTGGTCAATTATTTTCATTTGTTAATTTTTTATTTATGAATTTATTTAATTTGGGAACATTGTTTAATTCGTGAATTTTTGTTTAATTTGTATATTTTTCTTAGTATGTTTATTTTTTTAATTTGTTCATTTTTTCAATTTTTTACCTTTTTATTCATTAATTTTTTACATTTTTTATTTCCATTTGTTCATTTTTTATTTTGTTTCAATTATTTATTTATTTTTTCATTTTTTCAATTTTTTAATTTATTATATTTAATTTTTACATTTTTTCAAATTCGTTATTTTTCAAAATTTTTAAATTGATTCATTTTTCAACCGTTTCATTTATGATTTAATTTTTTTCAGTTTTTTTTCTTATTTTCTATAGTTTGTTTATTTTTTTGTTGATTTATACTTTCAATATTTTTATTTTTTTATTTCTAAATTTTTAATTCATGATTTTTGTTTCAATTTTTTATTTATTTCAATTTTTTTATTTATTTCAATCTTTTAGTTATTTTTCATTTTTTCTATTCATTCATTTCATTTTTTTATTTGTTTTCTTTCATTTTTTAAACTTTGCATTGCATGTAAAATTTGATTTTAAATTCCAGTAATTATTTCAGGAATCTTTCCATATCAATGAATGCCCATAAAATACATTTTCTTCACACTTTAACCTTAAATGCTTGGAAGTGAGTTAATTATTGAAACCGTGTAATCCACACGGGTTTCTGCTCATTATTATGAAGGCGCCGTGACTCGCGGTATAGTGTCTACGAAGAAACTATATGTATATAAGGTAGCAAGCAGAATGGATAGGATAGGTTGGTGTATGTTAGGTTAGCATGGGTTAGGTTAGAATATGTTATGTTACAATCTGTTAGGTAATGTCTACCGAATTTTTTCATGTGTCCACCTAGCTTAACAATGACATTGGTTAAGTTGAGTTAGGATAGGGAGGGTTAGGAAAGGTTAGGTTAGGTTAGGATAGGGTAGGTTAGGTTAGGTTAGGATAGTTAGCATAGGTTACGTAATGTTGACGACATTTATTCACGAGTCAACGGTTTATTATGTTTGACAAGTTATCAGGAAAGCTTCCGTTAGCATAGGATAGGTTTGGTTAGAATTTTTGGCCGAATTTTTTCTCGAGTCCACCTAGCTTATCAATGACATTGGTTAAAGTTTGCTTAGGATAGGTTAAAATATGTTAGGTTAAGATTAGTTAAAGATATGTTAGGTTAGGATAGATTGAAGATATGTTAGGTTAGGAGAGGTTGAAGATATATCAGGTTAAAGACATGTTAGGTTACGATAGGTTAGGTAATGTTGACTGAATTTTTTCACGGGATACGGTTTTTTATTTTTGATGTATGATGGGTATGGGTTCGGTTAGGATATGTTAGGTTTGGGTAGGTTTGGGTAGCATGGGTTAGAAAATGTTGACTGAATTTTTTCACGGGTCCACGGTTTTATTGTTTGACATATTATCAGGATCGGTTTGGTTAGGTGATGATGTTAGGTTAGGATAGGTTAGGTTAGCATAAGTTCAGTAATGTTGATGGAATTTTTTCACGGGTCCACGTTTTTTTTATTTTACATCATCAGGATCGGTTTGGTTACTATAGGTTTGGGTAGGATTGGTTAGAATGTGTTAGATAAGAGTAGGTTAGGTTAGAATATGTCATGTTAGAATTGGTAAGGTAATGTTGATTGTTGACCAAATTTTGAATGTTGACCGAACGGGTTCACCTAGCTGAATGTTGACATTGATATAAGCTAGGGTAAGATAAGTTAGGTTAGGAAAGGTTAAAATATATTAGGCGATGTTGACGGAATTTTTATCATGGGTTCACGGTTTTTTATGTTTGACATATTATCAGGAACGGTTTGGATAGGATAGGTTAGAATATGTTTGGATGTATTTGGTTAGAATAGGTTAGGTTGGAATTGGTAAGCCAATGATGACCTGGTCCACCTTGCTTAACTGAGAGATTGTCCGTGGAATTTCCACGGGTCCTACTAGTATACATATGTTACATTACTTTAAATTGTCAGAGAATTATTCCACTTCAGTTTTTTACTACCCTGAGCCAAATTTTACTACTTTGTTTTAATACTTTCCAAATTTTACTACTTTTTACTACTTTACTACCTAGTAGACACCCTGTTATCTTGCTAGTGAATGCTTTTTTAGCTGACATTCTTGATTTATTTAGAGAATTCAAGTTCAAAGATTTTTCTGACCATAAATCACTTACTAATGACTTGTGAACACAATATGTCAAAAATTACAGCAATGCTGCACAGATAATTTCATTGGTGAGAAAATATCAGCAAATCATATTTATTTTTGATCTATTGTGTTCAGTAGATTAACACAAGATAACACTAATTCCTTTACAATTCACCCTATCCAAATCTTGCACATACCCCCAACCAACTACTATATCTGTATTGATAATACCCTCAATTTAAAATGCATCATGTGATGAAATAATGGAACTTTTTCAATAATGCACTGCTAATGTATTACAGCCTGTAACAAACTAAACTTTTCAACTACACAATAATTATGATCATGGATTACTCTATTCTTAGGATAAACAGCAAATATATGTAAAATGCTACGAACACTTCCATCAAATATCCTGACAGACATTCAGATAAGAAATTACTTTGAGAGCTACATTATCATTCTAATAATGCAGTTTCATGCACAACTATTTTTGAAATGCACTCTTCAAGGAGATGGTTTATCTCAAACTCTTGATAATGGTAGGTTTTTGGTTTATAAACTCATGTTAGAGAGAGTTTACTTAGGCATCCAACGATATAATTGGCCCTCAAGTACGTGCATTGGTTCGTCTCCTAGACAGGGTAGAAGATGTGCAAGCATGACCTTGGCGTGCGCTAATGGATAGGTGACCTCCCCCTTCTCCCTCCTTTTATGAGTCACTTTTGAGCATTCCTCTACAGGAGTATCAAGAGAGTTCATTTCTGGCCTTGCTCAAAATGCTTTTGTACTCAAACAAAGTATTCTAACACTTGATGATAAATTATGATCATGTAATTGTTTGTTTTGAGTCTGGCTGCTCTGCATCATCAGCTAATTAGCTAGCTGTGTAAACATATAATTGCCTCCTGCAGTTTTGAAGCTACAAGAATGGCAAATTTTTCAATTGAAAGGGCTTTCAAAGAGCTACAAAGCAATAGAGTTGATTTGAAATATAAATTAGGTTGAAAAATTTTAAAAAATATATTTTTTGTTAAAAACTGCTGTTCTGAAACTTGCATTGATTGTCTTTTGAAATGGATCCTTTCCCATAGTTTTGAAGGTACAGGAATGGCTAACATAACAATTGATAAAACTCAAATAGAGCTATAAAAGCAGTGGAGTTCATTTTAAAAAAAGACTTAGAACAAAAATTCTGAAAAAAAGAAAACACAAATTTGAGAAAAATTGCTGTCGTGAAAACTTGCCTTTTCTACATTTGAAGGGATTCATCTCCCACAGCTTTCAAGGTGCAGGAATAACAAACATATCAATCGGTAGTAGTTAAAACTATCTATAGATCCGTTGCATATGATTCTTCAATTCATATTGAAAATTATAGGTAAAATAATTCAAAAAAGAGAAAACAGTGGTGGGATTTTGGAGGAAAAAATTCCTATAATTCAAAAAAATGAAATTTTTGAAAAACTGTACTACCGGATCTCTAAACAAGACAATTAGCTATCCAGAACATGTTTTGCCAGTTCTGTAACTTCAAATTGTAGGAGAAGAATCATTTTCCACGACACCCATTTTTTCATGTTTATAAAAAAGTCATATTTCTGATATTTTCACAAAAAAACATACATGTCGTAAACAATGGTCGCATCATTTTATACTTATTTGGAAAGCCTCAGAAAAATCTATCGAGAACTTACGGACATTTTTTCACCCGAACCGTCTCCTTAAGGTTTTGAACAACACTATAATAAAGCAGCTTCATGCACAACTTTTCAAATAAGTGCCCTAAAAAAGTCATTTCAGCATTAAGAGAAAGCCAAAACTGTGATACAAAAGTGTTCCACTCATATTATCAGTCCCTGTAAGATGTTAGAGTGCTCTTCTACCCCAAGCAATTTTTGCAACACTCACAATAATGAAGGCCTTTATTGATGCAATCACTGCTTTGACAAATGTTCTTGTTGTTGCGGGGTCAGACTATCTTTTAATGTCATTGATCTCTGTTATGTAGTGAGTTTTAAACTGGTACTGAAATAAAACTTTTGGGGGTTTCTCGGGAGTTAGCCCCGTTGGTTATAATAACTAAACCTGCCGCTAGGTGGCGCCACG
>JACJUY010007741.1:0-13414 GCA_014220935.1 Platorchestia sp. MABIK
AGTGATTAACAAAAAAGGCTACGGGCTATCTCCCTACTTGGACATCTGCATTTGGAATCCCTGAAATGTAAACTTATTAGACAAACTGGTACAGTTTCATCATCACAAAAACGAACTTCCTGTTTGTCAGCAATTCGCAGTAAAAAACATTGCCAAAATTAAGTTAAATGTCAGACCAAAACTTGGCAAAGTGTTGAATTGAAGACTGACTGAAACTACGCCTGTGGCGCGTATGCTGTGCATGACTGGACTCCACCTACTCTTCTCACTTTCCAACCCTTTCTCTCATAAAAAGATTATTAGTTAGGTTAAGCCTCCCTATCCGCCACAAAGGCGATCCAAAGAGAGGATGGAGGAAGGCACTATTTAGTATGGAGTTAAGGAAACCCAGAATTTGTGCAGAAAGGGCATAGAAACAGTAAGATGAGAAAGATTATGAAACAAGATCAAAGTTGAAGAAGAAAGTAGAAGGTGCTGAAAAACAAGACAGCAGTGAATCGAGAAAAAGATGGTCTTTAACCTAACAAAAAAAAATATATTTCAACAAAAAGAAGGCTTAACTAACTCTCAGCTCGGGCCCTCACATTTTCCCCCTGGAAGCGAATTGAAAGGGGAAAAAATAGCATCTTTTCTCAAAAGTAATGACTTATGGGATGAAGGAGAAAACACTTCACCTCATCATTGTTGTGGAGAACAAATGTGTGAAATTTAAAGAAAGGAAATTTTTACGTACATTTATTTTAGACATTTTGCAGAGAAATGGTTTAACGCTAATACTCATCTCTCAGAAGGATCGGGAGTACTAGCTACATACATGCACTAAATCATGGTGCGAAACTCAACCAACATATTTCTCCATCGACTCATACGCTGTTCGTCCCCTATTAAATTGTGTCGATCTAGTCGCAAGAGCTCCCACTCAAGCTATGGAAAGAACATGGCTGGATGTAAAATTTGGATACTGAGAAGAAATTGAGAAGTAAATGCAAATATATCTAAATCCCACCTCGATAATGTCTGTCGCAGAGAAATAATGAATATGTATCAGAATTAACCTCCCTCTTGTTTATTTAGCAGATTTCTTTTTAATTTACGGATAATATAGTATGATATTGTTCTGATTGTATTGTATTTCATTTTGAATCCTTTCATTCAAGACCGACAAGGAAAGATTAGATCTTGGTTTAAGCCTCCCAAATTGCAACAAAGGCGTTCAAAGAGAGGACGCAAGAAAGCACCATATAGTATGGAGTTGGGGAAACGCGGAATCTATGCACAAGGTGCATAGAAACGGAAAATTGAGAAAAAAGTTGATGAAACAAGATAAAAATTGAAGAATAAAGAAGTAGGTGCGGAAAAATAGGACAACAGTATACCGACTATAGATGGTACGTAAAAGGAGGATTAAAAACCTGTTCTGTTTCAATAAAACCCCTGTTCTACTTCAACAGATTAGATTATAGGTTAGTTTACGACTCCCTAACCGCTACAAAAAAACGTATCGAAGAGAGGAAGGAGGAAGGCACTATTTAGTATGGATATTAGGGGATTAGATTAGTCGTTAGTTTTAGCCTCCCTACCCGCAGCAACAAATGCGATCCACAGAGAGAAAGGAGGAAGGCGCCATTAAGTATGGAGCCAAGGAAACGTGGAATCTACGTAGAAAGTGCATAGAAACAGTAAGTTGAGAAAGAAGTTCATGAAACAAGATAAAAGTTGAAGAAGAAAGTAGTAGATGATGAAAAATAGGGCAGCAGTGAACCGAAAAAGGTGGTCCTTAACATAATAAAAAAGTATTTTATTTCAACAAAAAGAAGGCCTACCTAACTCTCAGCTCGGGTCCTCGCACATTTTTCCCCTGGGAGCGCTAATTCCCATAGATACAATAGTTGTATCCCCCTGAGGGGTTCTACTTCAACAAATAAAGGCAAACTTAACCTTCAGCTTGGGACCTCACACCCTCTTGGGAGCACAACTCCCGTACATACAATAGTTGTATCCCCCTGCTCTGCTTCAAGATTGTACAATGATTTAGTCTTAAATTTCGTTTTATGAGCACAATTTCCATTTTTCTCTTTTGAATATAATGTACAATGAGAAGGAACAGAGACGTGCAGGCTCCCCATAGTGTCAAACGGGCCAAATCTGTTCCGTTTTGTTCACGCTGTCGTTTCTTTTCATTTTTGAGGTAAGAACATCAAATCGCGTTATTCACTAACTCATGGACGTCTCTATCATTTTTCACTAGAAATGTTATCACGATGTCCCTACTTTATCTAAGTTATGCTGTTTGGAAGGGTCTGATACTGTACAATTTTAAAAGATATCTTGTTTTTTCTCTCAAAAAAAAGTTCGGTGTGTACAATTCATCTTTGTCTCTCGTAGGGCAAGAAAAAATTGATCGTGTTTTAGATCAGCCCATCAGAACTTAAGTACGCCAAGTTTCATGCGAAGCATTGTGCAAGACTTGCATTTTTACTCAATGCGATACTCTGTAAAATTGAGATTTTTTCAATATTTACTTTGGCTCTCTCTAGGCTATAAAAAATATTTTTGGGTCAATACCGATCCTGAAATGTACACACAGTTTGTTTTGAACAACTTAGATATAATAATAACCCTTACTTTGCTCTGAAACTTTGTTTATGTTAGCCCAACGTTTTGACGATTGATACAGTATCGCTTTTACCATCATTTCATTTTACACTTTTTCACACCATTCGTTACCAGTTTTCGATGAGCCATTTATATAAGCGTAAAAGGCCATAGCCAATTAGATACGCAATGCGTCCTTAACGCCCAGTAAAATACACGAATCATCACACATTTTCTAAATCGAGGGTGGTTCAGTTAAAACACGTTCACTTGAAAAAATAACTTTATTACAGTAAATTAAGTACAAGTTTAGCTCCTCTAGTAAACACTCGTGAGAGAAATGTCTACACAGTAGATTAGATTAGATTATTAATTAGTTTAAGCCTCCCTATCCGCAACAAACGCGATCCAAAGAGAGGAAGAAGGAAGGCACCTTTTAGTATGGAGTTAAGGAAACGCGGAATCTAAGCAGGAAGGGCATAGAAACAGTAAGTTGAGTAAGAAGTTGATGAAACAAGATCAAAGTTGAAGAAGAAAGTAGTAGGTGCGAAAAAGAGGACAGCAATGAACCGAAAAAGATGGTCCTTAACATAACAAAAACATTTTATTTCAACAGAAAGGCCTACCAACTTCAGCTCGGGCCCTCATACATTTTCCCCCTGGGAGCGCTGATTTCCATAGATACAATAGTTGTATCCCCCTGAGGGGAGTCTACACAGTATTCGGTGTGTTCACGTCAAGTACAGTTCTTGTTGAAGTTAACCGACCTCTTCTATTTAAAACGTTTTAGCAAACAGAGCTGCGACTCCAATACTTTGAAATTTATCCAAACCAAAAAAGTACTGTCGTTCGCTATGACGAGGACGCGAAAATTTAAAAACTTCACAAAAATCAAGCATGAAATAGCAAAAATATTGTACAGCAGTGGAGCTAAGAGTTGGTTGATGTTGGAGCACGGTAACGTTACAACTGTATATTGCAGAAAGAAGCCTAAATGAGCTCGCAGCTCTTGAAGGAGGCTTAAAATATAGTACTTACACTTCCATCCACTGCGGTATTCAGATTGCATTAAGGTGATTTCGGTGTAGGTCTACCAATGACAGTCTAAGCCCTAAAAGGTGAAGAATTACCACAACATGCAGTCGCCGGAAGAGCAATTAAGGCACCGTTGTCATAGTCGTAACTCAAATCTATGCACGATCATTTAACACTTTGATTGCGACAGGTAGAACTGAAGTTCAATATTCGACTAAAATTTAAAGTCAATTATAGTAAGAATTTATGAAAATAGTTAACGTTAGCAGGATTGGGCCTTCATCTAGTCCTAAGTATTTATGAAATTTGAGTTTGTGGCTACTGGCCGGTCAGCATCATTGTGGAAATTCCTTCCGTGGCCACGTCGCAGTCAAAGTGTTGAACGAGCGTAGCTTAGCAGAATAACCTTTCAAATGATTCCGTCATGAGCTCATTTTCCTCACTTAACACTACGAAAGCCCAGTATTTGAGAACTGCGTATCAAGCAAAAATAATAAGTTAAGCCTTAAGATTACAATCCGTATTTGGTGACATTGACTAGAATGAGTTATGTTCTACAAGTAGGATTTGAGAATCAAGTTATTTTGAGCGCGGGTACACAGGAAATTCATGGTCTTCCAATCACAACATCCTATTTCCCTATGAGTAACATTACACACCACAGTATACACGGCTGCATTTCAAAACTCAACGTTTGCAGAACTAACAAATCAGCGAACTGTGATTAAATAGCCTTCAGGACCGTTAGTCTTGAAGGTGAAACCAATGTAACGCATTGCTTAGATTAGATGCTAGTTTAAGCCTTTCTAACCGCAACAAAGGCGTTCCAAAGAGAGGAAGCAGGAAGGCACCATTTAGTATGGAGTTAAAGGAACGAAGAATGTATGCACAAGGTGCATAGAAACAGAAAGTCGAAAAATAAGTTAATGAAACATGATAAAAGTTTCAGCAGAAAGAAGTAGGTGCTCAAAAACAGAACAGCAGTGAACCGAAAAAAGATGGTCCGTAACAAAACAAACATATATTCTATTTCAACAGAAAGAAGGCCTACATGACCTTTTGCTCGGGACCTCGCATATTCCTGCCACGCATAGCTTGAGAATACAATTTGGGGGGTGGGAGGCATTGTTATTGTCCATACAGTTTTTATTTGACCATTCGAGCAGTATGAAAGCAGAGTTCTATAGTACATTTTGCTATTTTTCTGAGGTTATCTTTCTCAAAGTTGTTTCAGTTTTTATAATATTTCAGTAGCTGTTTAGCTTCACGATCAAGTTTATCAACGAATAAATTGGATTACTTCGCCTCTATTTATCGTTTTATTCGATGAAATCGGTTTTGTAGTGAATATTGCAGGCAATGCTTGGTGACAGGTAGCAGACGTTGCCGATAGTATTTTCTCAAAACATCCTAATTACTCGCTGTAAAGCCACCAGTGACGCAAAATAGTCTAAATTAATTTGCCTAGAACAGCAAAAAGTAAGTACTACATGTGCCCATAATAAAAGAATAGGTACTCCATATGTCCATAATAGAAAATAAGTACCGCATGTGCCGAACATGAAAGTTGGGCAACTTGCAGGCCTAAATAGGTTGGGGGAGAGGAGGGTTGTCGGGCTCTGCAGTAGCTCCCATCTGAGGGGAAGAGGGATGGCAGGGATGGGGAGGCTGCAGGGGTGCAGTAGCGATGAGATCACATCCCTGGTACACCAACCGAATCAACTCTCGCCTCAGTACCGAGTCTCCTAGAATGGTATCGATTTCAGCGTCCAAGTCATTGTCGTTCACATCGTAATGAGGAGGATATGCGTTGTGCTCGCCCTCGTTGCTCTCATTTTCAGTTTCGTTTTCGTCGGAGAAATAATCGTCGGATTCCTCACCATCCTCAGTATCGTTGATGGCACTCTCCAAATTATCGACAATATTCTGCAGGTTGAGCCTCAGCTCTCCGTTGATGTCTCGATTAGCGACAGACTGAACCAGCGGCGAGACGGTAGCGTTGTTTTGCGGTGGCCTGCGTCTGACAGACAAACGCTGCTTGCCGATGGGAGCTGTGTTCTGCAACTGATGCAGCCTCCGCTCTGATGGACTGTCGTGTTCAGTTCTTCTATGGCGAGCTGAGGCGGTTGCTGGCACTGCTGGAGCTCGTCTGAAGAAATTATGAGCACCAGGCCTTGCGAGGTGAAGTGCTAAGCCGGCAACCACCGGGTGCTGGGGTGGCAGGCGTTCCTTCTCTAGCAAAAATTTTAAAGCTTCTTTGAGGCAGTCGACGTAGCCTGCCACTACCGATGGATCAGGAGAGTTCGATGCAAGAGGGTCGTCCGGGGCCACTGCGACAGGCATGCCTGTAAAACAGACCTAAATTAGCGCTGTGCTCAGATTATCGACACCTGACGCACAACTTATTGGCTATGAGACATTAACAGACAGATTCATTTTCTACGTCTTCAAGTGAGTTTCCTAGAATACGCTTTAGCCATTTGCATACTTGTGAAAGAAAATAGGATAGAGACGAGGCTTGTATTGAGACTGTAATACATAAATGATGAGGATATGAAGTTTTCTAACATTAACAGACAACCATTTGAAGCAGGGACTCCCCAACCACGGGGTGCGAGAAAAGGTCAGGTAAATGATGGGATATTGAACATATGCTGGCATTTCTATTTTAGGGAGTGCGAGAAAAGTCCAGCTGACTATTAAGATATTAGCTATGTGTTGGCATTTTCATTTCAGGGGGCGCGAGGTTCGAATGCAATTTCTTTATGGGTACGGTTTAAGAAAAAGGTTGGGAGCCCCTGATTTAAAGCAAAGATTAGATCATACGTTACTGTAAGCGTCTACAACAAAGGTGATTCCTAGAGAGGAAGGAAGAATGCATGGAATTAAGGAAACAGGAATTTATGCACGTGGTGAGTGCTTACACCCTGGCCTGCATATAAAAATGGAAAGATTGAATGAAGTTCATGGAACAAGATAATGGTAAAAAAAAGACAGTTACAAGCGCTCAAAAATGGACAACAGTGAATCGAAAAAATGGTCCATAACAGAACATAAACTCGTATTTCAACAAAAGAAAGGCCTACCTAACTTCCAGCTTGAGACTTCACATTTTCCCTCTGGGAGTGTCAATTCTCAGAAGTAAAACAGCAGTAATCTTCTAAAGAGCATTTATTTAAAGCAAAAAAGCAGTTAACACGTTTCCTGCGAAAGGATGCACCGGTGGTCACTGAGGGGATTTTCATGATGCTGCTGCTGACCGACCTGCAGTCACTAGCAAAATTTTTATAAATACTTAATAAAAGCCAAATAAAAGCACGATCCAGTTTATGTTTGCTATTTTTGAAATTTATAACTACAATCGACTATAAATTTGAATTGAATATCGAACTTCAGGTTCACCCGTAGCAGAAAATGTGTTAAATAATCGTACATATTGTAGACTTATGGTAGGTGTCCGATACATTATGCTGGCACGGTCTAAGAGAAAACTGACCTAGGTGTGAGACATAACTCAGTCAAGACCTCAAAGGCTTTGTTTAACTATGTGCTTTAATTACAGAGCTCAGCAAGCTAGTGAGTTTAATAAGTGCAGTCCAGGAAGAATTACTAACGTTAATAGGGGCAAACCACACGTGGTTTGCATGATAATATCCTCTCCTCTCCTACTTTGTGAACAAATTCATTCTTCCTGACGTGAGGAGGAGACCTGAAGCATCACACTGAGGAAAATTTGACATTTTTGAAATAGGAAAAGATCCTCCAAGGCACGTTTATGATGACTGTATCTTTTTAAACCCTTCTTTCTAAACGAAAACTTGGTACTTTTGAATATTTTTGTCCCGTCAAAGATTCAAATTTACAAATAAGAACACGCAAGTACACATATTTCTTAGATATAAAATTTTCCCAATAAATAAAGTCACAAACAATAAATACAGTCAAACTGACGATGGCTGCGGCACGGTATGAAATTGGGGGGGAAAATCTACAATCCATGCCATGACAGCGTTTGGTAAAATGATTTCCTCTTATCACTCCTATTAAAATTTTTGAGCAAAGGTAATTTGGTCTTCTTTACATTCACGAAACTATCATACGCGAATAATTGAGCATTTGATTCGCTCAACAATCGCCTTCATGCCAAGTCGTGTTTATAAACCTTGAATTTTTAGATGCGAGGTGCAACGTTTACTACACTGGGGCACCGTTTCCTACACTCACTAAATTTGATTTGCTTAACAATAGCTTTCACACCCAGTCGTGTTAATTAACCTTGAATTAGCTTGATGTGGAGTGCAATGTTTACTACACTCACTGACTAACAAAGTCTTGAATTGCATTAACGAGTTGACGGTGTGAAGTAGAGCAGCCATACAACGGCAGCTGCAATAATTCGATCTTTAGTCCACACCGAAGCCATACCAACCCCTGCTCCACCGGGATCGATCCGTTCATGGATCGAGTTTCACGTACAAAATGCCTCTAAACAAGTTAAGTAACTAAGTAAGATACGAAGTGTGACACTACTTATGTATTACTCAGGCTTTCTCTGATGGCTGCCAGCTGGGCTCAATGTACTCGAGTTTAAGGCACAGGAAAGTAAGAAAAAAACGAAAAACCGATGAACTCATTCAAGGTAGCTTGGAACGACTGAAACACCAATGCAATTATTGATTATGCCTTTTACCTACGAGAACGTGAGAAAACACTGCACAAACATATTGGCATGTTATTAGTGATTTCTAAATAACAAAAAATCAAGACAACTTACTTGAAACGGCGAAGAAACACGTTGAACCAGTGATAGCCAAACCCCGAGAGCACGCACACACTCCCTCTCACGCACAGCAATCCAAACGACCATCTGTTGAGCTCTGCCATTGTGACCTATCCTTTATTGGGCTGCCCAGCCCCACCCTGCCCGCCCAAGCCCAACGATCATCGACGCAGTGCAGCTGCCGCCGTTCGTTCGATTCGAAGCAGCCGGCGGCGCGAGAGCGACGGGGGAACGTCCCAGCATCGGGTAGTCTACGCAACCTACGTACTTTTTATTTTCGATGTAGCGAAAGAAAGTTATTTTTTTTTCTTCCTAAATTCATTTTCAATTCGTAGAAATATGAATGTGACATTTCGATTAAATTAGTCCCTGGCGTAGTAAATCTATTAGTACGCCTCGTATAGTTCGTTTATTGGTACCTCTCGTATGGTACGTTCATAAGGACGTCATACATTGAGAAATTTTTAAATCCAATTTGTTGCCATACATCTCAGGTTTCAACTTTTCTGGAAATGAACAGTTTTTCTTTCTTTCTTTCTTTTCTTTTCTTTCTTAACTTGGGTTCAGTTTGGTACAGTTTGTGCACAATACAGTTGAAAAATTCTTAAAAGTGCCCCCAAAAAATGTCCAACTGAAAGTTTAGGTAGCAATTCGCTAAAGAAAAGCAAAAAAGGAAACATAAAATAAGCATAAACTCCTGAACGTCAGTATACAGTGGATAGTGATATACATATGCTTTTTACTTGCAGAAAAAAATATTTTATTTTCCCAACTACGAAGGGTGCGATGAATGCACATGTGGAACTTGTGGGGTGCAGTACCTCCAGCAAGGCTAAGGACCGCTGGTGTAGACGCTGAACTACTTACTGCTGCGGCAGCTCCCGCACCAGGTGCGTTTCAATGCTCACAGACTTCGGTAGCGTTAAAAATAAAATGATGTAATTGGAAATTATTCAGGTAGTCAGACCGTCGGATAAACAACGAAAAACATAGTACTTCTAAGAGATAGGTACACACGAATATTTTAATTAGTCTTAACACGCTTTGTTCTCATTTGGTGCAAAAGGCGGCATAGCAAGTTTATTTTTTATTCATGTGATAAGTGCCTTTTCCCCAAATCAATGTAAGCATAGTAGGAAGGATGGAGGGGGGGGGGACAGGGAACATCAAAAGAATCTTGTGAGGCAAAGCGTTGTGCTTCACTTCAAGTAGCATTTCAAAATTCGGATTTTCACTGAAAATCAACGTGAAATCCTCTGAGGCAAAATAGAAAAAATTAGAAGAATAAGACGTTTCCGTCAGAGACAAAATAGAAGAATAAGACGTTTCCGTCAGAGACAAAATAGAAGAATAAGACGTTTCCGTCAGAGACACTCGAAGGCAAAGAGAACAATTTTTAAGGCACATTGGAGTTACCGTCTCTCGAACCTTATTCCGAGTTACTGTCTCTCGAACGTCACACGGTCGTTAGAAAAATTCAACGAAGTTGCACGCGAAACAATCTCTGGTAAGTAGAAAAATCTAGTAAAAAAGGTATGAAAGATATTTCGACGGAGGAGTATCCAAAGATGTTCAAAAGAGAGGAAGGATGGAGGCACCATTTAATTTGGCGATGAAGAAACGCAGAATCTATGCCCAAACTGTGTCCCCGTACGCTGCGCGTAGAATCAGAAAGTTAGGAAAGAATTTTATGAAACAAACTAAAAGTTGAAGAAGAAAGGAGCAGGTGTTGAAAAATAGGACAGCAGTTAATCGAAAAAAGATGGTCCGTAGCAAAAAAAACCTATTCCATTTAAACAAAAAGAAGGCCTACGAAACTTTCAACTTGGGACTTCACATTTTCCCATTGGGAGCGCTTATTCCCACAGATACAGTAGTTAAATCTCTCTCTTTCTCTCGAGGGGTAAATACGAGATGATATAAGTTCTCAGCTCGGGACCTCACATTTTCCCATTGGGACCGCTCATTCCCATAAATACACTAGTTATACGTTCCTCGAGGGGGCTGTGAGTGTGAATACGAGATGATATAAGTTCTCAACTGTCAGTCTCTTCTAAGCGTCATCAATCCTCACCAAAGAGAAAGAAGATTGTTGATGGAGCAGAGCTCGCAGGAGTTACTTCACTTGTAGCAGGAATTGTGTGTTGTAATGACTAACAACTGCGGGAATTGCCTCTGGTGGAGAAACCTACTCGGGGAAACTAATCTCTAGACGCTCTTCGTTTTTATTATTTTTAGTTTGTAATATTTTGGTTGTTGTTTATGTTTAGTATTTTTACTATGGAAATGTTTTTGGTTTTAAGTATTTTATCGTTTCCTAAATAGAAGGTACACCCTAGTGTCCACCCAAATTCATAAAATTGATGTCCAAGCTTCTAACAAGAAATTAATGACATACACTGTAAATGCATTTGAATGAGAGTGGGAGGAGATACCAGTCAAATGTTTAAGTCCATTGCAGATCGCACTCAAGCCTCTGTAGTTGTTTCCAATTTACCCATGATCAACACGTAGAAAATTGAAAAAGCATTTGATCATGGCTGCATGACAATGCACAGGTGGTATACGTTGTTCTGGTAGCCGTCTGTGCCTGCACTATGCCACTACAAATACGCTAATCTATCTGGTTCTGAAACCAATAATGTACGTTGAATGGCACTCAGGATCACAGCAAATTGCTGCACACAAACCGTGCACGGAAGTTACATCGAAGAGTCTGTGCAACTCAAATAACCTTTCTCACAGCTTTGAGGCCACCCAAGTTTTGTAAATTAATATCTTGGAAGTAACAAGCTTCCTCTTCTAAAGCTCTGAATTGAAAAAAAGAAATTCCATCACGATTAGATTAGCCGCAATTACATCACCCCCTAACCGCAACATAAAAAATCGTTCCGAAGAGAGGAAGGAGGAAGGCACCATTTAGTATGGAAACAAGGGAACGCGGAATCTAATCCCCCATAGAAACAATAGTTGTATCCCCCTGAGAAGAAAATGTTTCCTTATTCGAACTTAGATCCTTCTCTTATTTTTTTGGAAGAAATATGTTGCGTGTCGAGCCATGGACAATTATTTTCATTCACATAAATTTCTAAAATTTATTTCAAGCATTCCAACCTGAACTTCAGTTGAACTAAAGTTCTCCTCAGAGAACTCCAAGTATTCACTCTTCAATTGAATTGAAGTTTTCAGGCTCCTGAAGAATGGTTAACGCTATTAATCTTCTCTTCCAGTGTGCCGGCAGTCCTCTATCTAGAGCTGGAACTAAATACTTCAGTCCCATGGTCCAAATGCGAACCTCAGTTTGGTCCCCTTAGTTTTACCGTCACACAGTTTACTACTGCCCATTACGTTATTGCTGGCTACATGGATCCTCTTTCGTTAACCGATGCATTGCTTGCGGAAAATGGACTGCTTAAATGGTTTCAACTGAAAAATTATTAATTTACCTATTGTCAATTTTATTATAATGTAGATTGAACTTCCATTCGAAGTTTTGTGTTCCGTTATTATTTGCCCATACCTCTAATCTTAAGTTTTGTTCTGTGTAAAAATCTGAAAGAAAGTATGATTCCGAATTGGCAAAACTATCAGTTAAATACTCCAATAATGATGCCGTAAGAAAAACACAAACTTTCCTGGATACACTAATGTAAATCTTCCATCTAGTCACGGACGATCTCGAGACAGCATTAAATAGCAGCAAAGACTAGCCCTTTACAGAGCCCCACATCTTTTCCTGACCCCTGTTGATCCTGTCCCAACGGCTGGTTGCCCACAGCTCGTCGGCGCGTGGCTCCGCCCACTCTATCCGACGGCCAGCTGGACGCAACGCAATCACCGGCACTCCGGTCACAGGAAGCAAAACAGAACGCTGAGCTAAACGTCGTTTGCTGCGGTGATCAGCGATGCTGAAGGCAACTGCTCAAGACGAGTTATGTATTTGAAAGCGCTTAACTCTTCTTTAATACGTTCCCCGCATGTTGAGAAGACATATACTGTACATATATATATATATACATATATACCACGGTGTTTTTCTGATAGACGTAGGGGTATTCATGTGTACTACAGCATATTTTTATTCTAAGAATTAATTCAACACCTTTCAATTAAATCATACATATATATCCTTCATTTAAACATAAACGAAGGGTTGAAATATTGAAGAAAAAAGTTATAATCAGAGTCTTTATTCGGTAAAGAGGAATGCCAGTGGCACAAGCCCACTTGATTAAATGGCGGATTTACTTCGTCTCTCAGGAGAAACCTCCAAAGGGGCAACCGTAGTGAACGTGTTAAAAGCAAGAGCTCCTACATGGCAACCAGGAACTGCTTACGCTGCATTTAGCAACTGCTCGGAAGTGACACTCACCGTACTTTTTAACGCGAGCAGGAACTGCTTGAAACGTGGGAGCTTGGTGAGGGCATAAACGACAACGGAAGAATTTCTAAAAATAATAATTTTGATAAAATATGACAATATTTAGAGCGTACCTAGAGTAATTGAGCCTAGTGTGGTAGACGTTAGAATGGAATAACTTATGAAGCAAAATGCAACGAACATACGAACATCTCGCGCTCTCGTTCACCTAGTCAGTAGTTAACAGAAATCTTCTCTTCGTTATATTGAGAATTTTTTGTCGATGCATGCAGCCGTAAACCTACAACAAGAACTGTGGTGCTAAAAGCTTGTAATGATGAACGCCAATTTATGTGATGCGCTTGCTTTGGCACAGGAAGACGCTACATATTAAAAAAAAAAAAAACGATTCACTCATAAAATGAAAGACTCCTCAAGCTAATTCAGCTGGGGGTCTCGTTCTGTTGAATAGAGCCATTGGTGCTTGTCGAATGATTTTACTCAGCGCTGTTACTGAACAAGCATTGACGAATCTCATTTGCCTGGTATCTCCATTGCTGAATACTCTCCCTTGCTCATTTTTTATGATTCATGACGTCACACAACAGTTTGGAATGTATGCGTGGGTATTATAATTTGATCGC
>JACJUY010007741.1:14219-41892 GCA_014220935.1 Platorchestia sp. MABIK
TGTGTGTATCATTTAAGTGTGTTAACTTTAAGATGTTTTAAAAACCAATGATGGTAATTTTGTACCATCTCTATTGGAAATAAACTGTTTTTCTTTCTTTTTCTTTTCTGTTGAACTTAGCATTTAGCACCAGATTAGATTAGTCGTTAGTTTTAGCCTCCCTACCCTCAGCAACAAATGCGATCCAAAGAGAGGAAGGAAGGAAAACGGCACCATTTAGTATGGAGTAAAGGGAACGCGGAATCTATGCAGAAAGGGCATAGAAACAGTAAGACGAGGAAGAAGTTCATGAAACAAGATCAAAGTTGAAGAAGAAAGTAGTACGTGCTGAAAAGAAAGACAGCAGTGAACCGAAAAAGATGGTCCGTAACAAAACAAAAACCTTTTCTATTTTAACAAAAAGAAAGCCTACCTATCCTTTAGCTCGGGTCCTTACACCTTACATAGTCCCCCTGGGAGCGCTAAGCATTTAGCACCATTGAAATGTTGAACTCCAGCACGAGCAGTACCGATGTGTATGATATTAGTCGATAGAAGTTCATTTAAGCCACCCTAACCAAAAGAAAGATATTTCAAAGTGAGGAGAGAATACGTTACTATTTAGAATGGAGTCAAGAAAATGGGGAATCTATGCACAGGATGTGTTTCCACACAATATCCCTGTGAAAAACTGACAAATATCATCCAGATCCTGCAACTAACTTCCATAAATACAATAGCTGTACCTCCCTATAAGATGAATGCTTCTTCATTCTTCGCGCATGACCTGGCATAAAAGTTATCGTCTGCACTTATCAAATGCCGATACTTCATGATTAGCAAGCGTCATTCATGTCAGTCTACCGCAGCCATTGACTTCGGACATTTTTGCTGGGATATTAGCGAGAGGATTTCGTTCCAGCATGTTCGTATACTATCAATAAGAATTAAATAAAAATCTCGTCAAATGTGCTTACCTTCTTTTAGAATAGGCTAGATGTTAGTTTGAGCCTCCCTAACCGCAACAGAAGTGTTACAAAGAGAAGAAAGAGGAAGACATCATTTGGTATGGAGTTAAGGAAATGCTGAATCTATGCACAAGGAGCACAGAAACAGTAAGTTGAGAATAAAGTTCGTGAAACAAGATTAAAGTTGAAGAAGAAAGTCAGAGGTGCTGAAAAACAGGATAACAATAAACCAAAAAAAAGATGGTCCGTAACGTATCAAAAGAAGTTTGATTCCAAGAAAAAGATGGTCTACTTAATTCTCAGCTCGGAACCTCACATTTTCCCCTTAGAAGTGCCACGTAATTCCCATAGATACAATATTTGTATCCCCCTGAGGGGTACCGTACAACAACACGTAATCGCTCTATGTGTACGAAATTATTTTTTGAAAGCACGAATATGGCATCATTTATTATTTATGTACGCCACATTTTTCTTAGCATACCAACAAAAAACTCTAAACTGTGAACTTTTGAATTTTAATTAGACCAGATTAAATTAAACCATCCACACGGGGATGATCATATAATGATAGAAATAAGTCAGACTTATAAGGTCCCAACAATATCAGAGGGGTGGGTAAGACAAGAGATGAGGGGCTGTGTCAGAATTTCCGCCGGTGAGCCTCGTTGAGTGAGGCACTCATGAACGCCGTAACTGCTGCGAAAAATTGCGTCAGCCGATCCATGTTCTGAACATAAAATGGATTTTTTATGCAATAGCCAATTCGTGTTTTGAACACAAAACGGATCTTTTCTGTAACAGCGGAAAATTTAAGGCGATCTTTTCTTGACACTTGGCTAAGCACGCGATACACAAGTACAATAAACAAATCGTACCTTAGACAAATCGTACAATCTACAAATCGTACAATACATAAATTGCACAATATTTATTTTTAAATCGTACAATATTCCCACCGTACGATATGCCAATTGTACTATATATGCAAAAATTATACGGTCTACAAATCGTCCTTCATACAAATCATACGATGTACAAATCGTTAACTTCTACAGAAATGAACGGTTTTTATTTTTTCACACGTCAAGAAATTCGAACTCATACGGCCATTTTTCCAAGTTTTAAAAAGAGCATATAAAAAATAACACCCATTTTCCATAGGCTCATTGATTACTGCTTCCCACGGCACAATTCGCGAATTCGCGACGGCTGGGAGGACCTTGCAGTAGATAGCGCGGTGCCGTGATGCGCTGCAGCTCGTCCGGTCGGCCACACGACCCTGCGCAGACGACGACACAGGCGTCGCAACGCATCCAAGGTCGCGTCGGAACGCATCACTGACTGCAGCTCCTGCATTATCCCTCGATAACTGGAATATTTTGCACATTACGCTCATTATCTGTTATCTTCTGCTTACCCACCACAGTCACCTTTTCCACAGGGATGTTTACAAGGATAATTTTTTGCATGAATTAAAAAACTTATTACGATATTTGTCAGTTTAAATCCTTAGTTATAGCCGCTCATTATCTAACTGTAATATTCTGCTGACCTTCCCCACAGTCGTGTTTTTCACAGTGAGCTTTACGCACGAAATTTCTTTTGCTTGAATTCAAAACTTGTTATGACGATACGTTTAAGTTTAAATCAGTAGCTACAACAAAGATGATCCCAAGAGAGTGGAGAGAAGGGAACATTCAGTACGGACGGTAAAAAACGGGAATCTATGCACAAAGTGAGTTCCCACACAGGATACCCAGCACATACAAACAGCAAGTTGCGAACGAAGAGAAGACAAGAAAGAGCGAAGAAGGCAGGCAAGCTGAAAGAAGAAAAGTTGACACAAAAGGTAGACGTCCTGCAGCCGTCAATGGCTGAGATGATCTAACAGTGTCCTCCCTGAGAGCGCCAGTCCTCATAGTATAGGATAGACTAACCTAAATGTCTCGAATGTATTGCCTATCTTTCGCTCCCTGAGGGATCTATACGTGAGCAAAGCAAGGCTTTCGACTTCTATTTTGCCGATTGCCCAAAAATTTCTCAAAAGAGGAAAAGCATTAAAATACAACTTTCGTGTGCGCAAATTGAGGATAATAATTCATAACGTTTTTATAAACGAGTTGTTAGTTCAAAATAATTTGAAACAAATATTGCGGTCCTAAATATTGTCCACGATGAGAACGGGACAGTTTAGTGGCTGTCGGTCAATTTTGCTACATACTTTGATATCAGTCCTAAATAAAATCAATATCTGCTCAACATCTTCATGGGCTGATGACCGCAAACTCTTTTTAGAATAACGTCAACATTATGCTCAATTTTCTTACTTGGATAATGTTTCCATTACACATGATACATCAAGTCAAGACGTTCATCTCTGAACGTCAACATCCTCCCTCTAGTCACTAGACGAATTTCAGCCAGCTCTCTTAGGGCACAGGATGCCCTGCGTTGCGTCTGTTGATTTGTTTTTAGTGCATTTTTGCATCTACTAGCTACAAGACGTGAGGAAACGCTTATAGAGGAAGTAAAGTAAAGTAAACGAGTAGAGTGGAGTAAAGTAAAGTTAGCGCAGTTGGGTAAATTTACTGTTAAAATCAGTTTTTTATTTCTTTCATTTTTTTAATTTTTTCTCATCGAAATTCGAGCCGTATCTTTATTATTCCTAGTTTCATTTCAACGATTAGGTTCCTGAATTCGCTTGAAATTTTTCAACTCTGCAGTTGAAGGAAAATAAACGGAGTATTTTTACTGACGCAAGATCCGTGAAAGTCCCATCATCGAATTAAGGCTCAGAATTAGTCACTTCCCTGTTTTGTTTGCGCGCATCAAGTCAAAATTCCATTTTGTGTTCGATCAGTTCTTCACTCAAGTATTACTTGCAGCAAAAACTTCATATTACAAATTAAACCAAAGAATTTTAAAAAGCATCGGATCTTTTCCAGATAAGCCCGCCACGAATGCAACACATAAGTTCACCCACTTGTAACTTTCGAAATAATGCACCTATCGACTTCAAAAGTTACAAGTGAGTGAGCTAATGTGTTATATTAGTGGCGGGGCTTATCTGGAAAAGATCCAAAGTATCTAATTAAAGCTTTTCACACAGCATCAGTCATTTCGTTCCTATTATAGTTTTTACGAAAATTTTCAGCCTCCCTCAGGACCTGCAACGTACGCAGGCAACCCGCAGTTGCTCATCGAAACTCAACTCCAGTAAGCAGTGGATAACTTTGATAAGGATGCAATTACCCAAAGGCCCAAACAAAGTTCAAGTGAAACTTACAAATGGCGTAAGAAATGTGAGTGTGTATATTTACGGTATCATTTTGAAATAAAGAGAATGGCTTCGAGTGGTAAAAGTAACCCTCCATGGTCAAACAGCGCGAGTTTTCGAATGAAGTGATGAGACGAAATCTGCTGTTTTTCAGCCAAGCTAGCAGCTAGCTAACCTCACTGCTAACCAATTGCAACAAATGCTATTGCCTATCTATTATAATGGTATTATTATTGTTAGCGTAATCCTTGCATGCAGTAGCCTTCAGACCGCCTCCCTCGCTTGCAGTAGCAGAGGGACTACAGTGGCTCACGGTCGCGCTGTCGAGTCAAGGAACAGCTCTGACCAGACAGCTTATCACCAGTGAAGAAGCCTCACAACGCTCTCTAATGAGTACGCAACTGTCTACTAACGGTGGAATTTTTTCGGAAAGTTCCAACACGCGCCGCGCCGAAAGTCGTTAGAATACCTCTGTGAAACAGCACTCGATTCACGAGAAAGTCGGTCGATCTACTGTACCACGTGATGATCCCGTGTTTACCTTAGCAATTGCAATACAAATCCTTAAAGATGCGAATTTTTAATTTGAGTTCAATATTGACACGTTGACTACGCTTGCGCGGGTCGTAAAGTTGATTTGGTTAGGTTGTAATAAAAAAATTAAGAATATCGATTTTGCAGCTCGAATGAGCTTCCAACCTTCCCAAAAAAATGCAAAATATAAAAGAACATTAATAGTTTCCTCGCACGATAAAATTCCATCAAAACGAGGTCGCGGAATGTTTTGAAATATTATTCATTACATCGGTGCGTAAATGAGCAATTTACCCTGTGGTACACATGTGTCCCACTACGTAGTCAACGTGTTGACACGTTGACTGCGACATGAGCCACCGGTGGTCACTGGGGGAGTTTTCATGATGCTGCTCACCGACCAGTAGTCACCAACTCAATTTTCACGAATACCACATCAAAACTAAATGAAGGCACGATCCCGTTAAGGTTTGCTGTGTTCAACATTGCTTACTACAGATGAGTGGAATATTGACCTTCAGTTTAACCAGCCGCAGCCAAAGAATTAAAGAATTGCCACATTTAAATACCATAACATTACGTGACGCTGGCTTAGGGTTCATCGTACATCTACTTATTTGATTTGTTAAAATAATGAGACCAACATAAAAAATTACACACGTGAGCTTTATGGAAGGGATTTATTGAGTGATTCTATGGGACTACTGGAATATATTTGGTTTGTTATTCATGAGACGAATTAACACGTTGACTCCGAAGAGGTTTTGATGTGTACCACCAGGTAAATTGCTCATTTACGTACCGGAATATGCAAATAACATTTCAACTATTTAGCTACCATTTCGAAAATAAATTTTAGAGTATAAGGTAACACTTTATGGTTCAAATGTATTCTTGACACTTTTCAAAAAGGATAAAAATGTATTAGAGCAGAAAAGCCGGTTTTTCAAAACGACTTTTTCTAGCCTTACCAAACTGACCGTCAGCAACAGCACAGTCGGAGCCAACGTGTTAAAATGATGCTTCAAATCTAAAATTGTGGTATTTTTTGTATCTGAAGAGAAGCATATTTGACGTGCTGGAGATTTCCGCATCATCAATGGGACAACCACATCTATTATCAAAACACGCGTCTATCATTCCGAGCTGCCACTGCAAGTACAAGTACTTCCGTGCAGTACATGCAATTCTGAGCTACGACAGAACTCAATTCAAGCGATAACGTATCTTCAGTTCATGCAGCAACGAAGTAATGCGCGCCAATTCATACGAGGAATTTTAAAATAATAAATCATTTTAAAAGTTGCTATCTTTTAGGAAAAATCGGTAAAAATTGGTATCTTCTACGAAAAGTTGGCAAAAGTTACAAAAAGATGGTAAAAGTAATCGTCTTTTACGAGAAGTTGGTTTAAATGAAATAACGAACGAAGTTCCTGACCGTAATGGCCGGATTTAGTCTGAGTGTAATTAACGTCACGCCCACCGCACACGAGGTGAGCTAACTCTGAGCATGCGGCCTTGTGCGAAAGAACGAAGAGGCAACCGACATCACAGACGCGCACTGTGCTCCAATGTCATGGTGCCCCAACAAAAACTATTGTGAAAGACAGAGTCACATTTCCTCGAAATAGAGCATGAGTTGAAATAGAGTTGAACATGCATTCAAATGGAAGTTGGAAATTGACACGTTGACTGCAGTGGGTTGAACTAAAGTGTAATATCAAACTCAAATTTAAAGTCAAAAGTTGTTAAAAATTGTATTATTAGCAAACATTAACTGGGTTCATTAAATACAATTAACTTAAAAAAGATTGTAAAAAAATGACCAAACGACCCATCGCTGAGTCGTTTCGCAGCTGGAAAAACTTGAGCACGACCCACCGGTGGATCGTACCGCTTAAATCATCAGACGTTGCCGTGAGAACAGGAACGAGGGGTAATCAATCGCCTAAATTTTCCCGCACAGTTAGAGGTGAACGTTTCAAGCAGCACAGAATTAAAACGGCGGCAAAAAAAACAGCGATGGATCTAATGAATGACGTACTTTCCGTCACAACTTATCTGTATTCAAAGTGTGATAATAGAAAATAAAATAGACTGAGTGCACATAAAAAGAACAACGTTCAACGGTTATGGAAAATTCGCAATGATCACTATTCCAGTCGCCAATTAGAAGTTTTGAATTTTCAGATGTAGCTTTTGCAAGCAACGAACATGAATAAACCAAAAATACCTCAACATTCAACAGCAGACGCACTAAAGTAACTAGTTTCAACACGTGGCAGTTCATCACAAATTAAATCGGTTCCGAGAAAAAAAACGCCCACAATCTTAACACGTTGACCGAGATGAGTTGAACTATTGTTCAAATATTCAACTCAAATTCAAAGTCAAAAGTTGTTATCTATTTTACAAATCACAAAAATCAACTAGGTCCATTAAATGTAATCAATTTTAAACGATTGCTTAAATCTTTCAAACGACCCATCGATGGGTTGTTTTTCAGCAAGAACTTGACCACGACCCATCGCTGGGTCGCATCGCAAGCAACGCGTGAAACAAAGGTGCTGCAGAATAAACATACGTAGTACATACCATGCGACGGCTGCTCGTATGTGAAGACCTGACGTTGTGTGCTAACTCGTCCCTGGTGCTCCGATGGCAGCTCGAACTCGCGCTTCGGTGCACGTTGGCGCCAAACTTCACAAATTCCGGCGATTGTGTCGGGGCTCACGGACACGGAACTAAACAACGTCCACATGAGCTCAGAATAAAACTAACGCTCAAAAGTCAGGAGGTGCTCCCCTACTTCACGAACAAAATCTGGAATTAAATAACAGTTAGGGTATGGATCGAATGGCCGGTCGGTTCGAATCGTCGGTTAGTCTATGTTAATTTTCAATTTTCGCGTTCGGTTGCGATCTAAAAACTCAACCCGTCAGGCGTGTAGTAGATTACACCACAACCCGCCTTAGGTTTTAGATGCTACCGGTCGCGAAAATTGAAAATTAACATAGAATAATTTACGCTACAAAGACCAGAGTTGGGGTCAGTAATTGACTGCTATAACTCGTTAAATACTCATTTGCGGCGGAAAGTGCATGGAAAAAACTTGTTTATTTCGATCTTAATAACTATGTTTAGGCACCAAAAATTCGAAATTCGATTATTACCAAACGCTTCACATTAACCAAAGTTACTGATAGTGATTAGTTCTCTGAGGTTTGTTCACCATCAGTATGATAATTTTTATGGGAAGCTTTAGTTTATAAAGCAGTAAATTCCTGATCTAGAATGAATCAACAATCCCAGTTGAATATTTTGAATGGTAGTAGTTGATTGATTTAAATAAGTGCTCAAATAAGTTAATCAAATAAACCAGGTCACAGTACAGAACTATCAAAACTTAAAGACAAAACCGGAGAGACCGAGCAGTAGTTAGCACAACCGCTCCCAGACTTTGCTTCCGCCTGATGTAAAGGTATTAGGTTTCCTTAGTTTGTCACATTGAAATTAAACTGAAGTTAAGTATTCAACTCAAATAAAAATTCGCAAGCTACTAGAAATTTTATAATTACCATACATCAACTGGGTCCATAATATACCATCAATTTTAACAGATTGGTAAAATTTTCTCAAACGACCCATCGATGGGTCATTTCGAAGCAAAAAAAAACTTAAACACGACCCACCAGTGGGTCACATCGCAGTCAATTTGTTAAATTACGTTAAGCCGGCACGGATTTAAACTTATTTTGTGTTTAGAATTACCCCCAATAACTGACTAAAAATAATAAAAGCATGGTAATCGGAGGGCGTGCCTCTTTTAGTTCACTTAATTAAAAAGTGATTTACAGAAACTTCCACGACCTACTTCTTTAAAACCAGTAAGTTCTGATTTCAACTGTAAACACGGACTAGTGCATTAGTGTAAAATTACCAAAGAATCCCATCTTGCCAAATTTACTCTTAAATATTTGACAAGAAATCATCGCAAAGCAACATTCTACAACAAGCGGAAACTTATTTCGCAATTAGTCGCCTTTAGTCGCCATTTAAATACAACTTCGCACTCTCCTTGCTTCGCACCTCACCATCATAACAACGGCCATTCGACTCGTTTTGCCAACAAGGACATTTTGAGACAATCCCGCTAACCACCTGTCTTCCGATTTGTGTAGTAACATAAACTCGCTAGCAGACTGTCAAAACTGGAGTGAATATTTTTTAAGATATCAAATATTTATTTACCTCAAGCATGTAGAGTGTTACAAGTAACACATTTGATTGTGCATAATTTTTAACATTCAGCGATGTTGGCTGTATGGGAGAAATGAGCTACGAAACTTCTCTGACAACCTATTGAGAGGTGAACTTGTGCAGTTCAAAGGCATGGTAAATGACTTAGCATAAGTATGTTTCTGAGTTAAAACTAGTTAACCGTATAAGATAAATACGCTAAAATCTAATTACGAGTAGGAACAGTTTTCCGGTGTCTCTCTTCTTCAGTGGTTGCTTTGTAGTTAGAGGTTTATCGTGCCCATTGTTTATGACAAAAAATTAAATTTAGAAAATATTTTGTTGTTTTCTTTTTTTTTCAATTATTCCTTTGGTCTTCATTTACTTTCAATATGTCTTGCAATTGAATATTATGTGAGTTGTAAGCCTTAGCTTGAAGGCCGAATGGGTGAACATCGCAAATATCAAAAGGTATGAAATTCCATGACTTAGTTCCAATGGAAAAACTATTTCGATATCTGGTTTTGAGGATTAAGGGGGTATACGCATATTTCTATTTCTCGTCTAGTAGCCACAGTAGCCAGTTCGAGTGTAACGTTTACGTCGAAAGTCAAAATTTTTCCTAGTTCTAAGTATCTTTTACATGAAGCGTTAAAAAAATCGGTAGTCATGAAGCAGTTCCCAAATTATTATGTTCTTGGATGTATAAGGTTCTTGAATCAGGCTATGCATTTTAAGTTATAAATTGCTATAGCAGGCAGAACACTTTTCGCCCAAAATATTCTGTGAGTTTTACTTTTGTCTGTGCCCTACTAGGCTTCAATGTTGTGTTGAATTTTCGCCATTGAATATGCTATTGGATCAGTGCACTGTAAAGGATTTTTAGGGCATCTCTCGAGAGGACGGACTTAACTTTGGCAAAATTCCTTTAAATTTAAACTGCTTCACATGTAAATAGCTTATTTAATTTTCGAATGTCAAATTTCCGTCTAGCATCATTCCCAGATGTCTGCAGATTTTTTAACAAATTCTCAACGAAAATCATAATGGTGGAGAGCAGTGTTCAATATTAAGGGAAAATAATGCGTATGTAGTCGTCATGGCGCTGATATTCATTTTAATTACGACAAGTTTAAGTGAAACGCTATTCAATTCTCTATTAATTTAGCTTGCAATGTTCACAGGTTTTTAAGAGAGAATTTTTATATTGTGTTCCCATTTCAAAACAGTATATAAATCTAAAGAAAGATGTCGAGTCCGCAAAATCGTTTTTGGAAATACTCAGATTTTAACTTACACCAATATAATGTTTCAGAAGAACATCTTTTAATTTATTCGTGTATGTGTCACAATGGGTTCTAAACCTACTCTTTTTGCTGCTTGAAAGTGTTAGTCTTCAACACATGTTATAGCGACAGCGCTTCAGCGCAGGGCTCCCAGTTAACACTTTAAGCGCGTCGTGACCCACCGGTGGTCACTGCGGGGATTTTCATAATTCTGCTGACCGACCAGCAGTTACTCACTCAATTTCAATAGATGCTCAATGAAAACCAAAGGAAGGCGCGATCTATTTAATGTTAGTTATTTTCACAATTGATCTCTAAAATAAACTCTAATTTGAGTTGCATATTGAACTTCAGTTCAACCCGCGGCACTTGACGTGTTCAACACCTACACAGCCTCTAACAAAAGGCGTTCAGGCCCAATGCATTGCTGCTTTGCAAAAACCTATTCCAAATCCCAGTAAAAGCTTTGCATTTCATATCTTGCTATTTCCCCTTTGGTTATAGAAGTAGCCGTTTTATGACGTCCGCTGTCATAGGACTGCCAGGACTGCTTTTGGACCTCCTAGAGCAGTGGTTCTTAACTTTTTTACTCCCCCGCCCCCGTAAGAATTGTCAGGAGAAATTGTGGGCAGATGGACTGGTAAATAAGAGCTCACAACAAAGAATGTTGTAAGTAGGTCCGCAAACATATTCAACAGTGAAAGTTCACTCTTTTGCCGAAATCATTATACTGGGAAAACCAGGCTTTACTGCGGGGACTCGCGGTCAGTTTTATTTTTTTCTGTGCCCTATACTGGGCTTTAATACTGCATTGAATTTGCGCCATTGAAAATGATGCTACTAGATCAGTGTACTGTAAAGGATTATCAGTGCATCTCTCTGGAGGACGTGCCTAACTTTGGCAAAATTCCTTTAAAATTTGGGTTGCTTTACACGTGAATGATTGATATGATTTTCGAATGTTAAATTTTCGTCTAGTATTTCTAGATATCTGCAGATTTTATAACAAATTTCAACGCTACTCCGACTGTTAAATTCAGAAACTTCACACACTCGCAAAATTACAAACAGCCTCGAATGAGTGCACACAATACGCACTCTCACGTAAAGGCCCTTTTACATTGACGGTGTCTTCGCGCTCCACACCGTCGCTCCATCCCGCCTGTCAAATAAGCTCCGCCCACAGCAATGCAAAATGGCCCTTATTGCCACGCTCTCGGTAAGGAGCGGCAACATTCTGCATGCTAAATATTGGCGGTATGCACTGCCAGTCAACAGCGTTCAGTTGCTCTTGAGACCATAGAGAGCATGTGTAGTCATGGCTTACATATTATGTAGCAAGGAAGAAATTAAAACTCCTATTGAAAAATGTGAAGAATTTCCATGTTAATGGAACGTTAAGCTCGCAGAGTATAAAAACAGAGTGTCCAGAGAAGATGCTTTTAAAAGTCTAGCATCTCACTTCCCAAATTATGATATTGCAATGGTTAAAATGAAAATTCAAACACTGAGAGGCCAAGATAGGAAACAGCTCTCACTATTCAAAAAATCAAAGAAACATACACTGAGTGTGTAAACGTAAAATTAATTACAGTGTAATTAAATTGCACAATGTACATTGCTCTCAAGAAAGGTACTTCAAATACACAGAAAACATTCGGCAGGTGTCATTAGAAGATTATTCAAATTAAAGGAAAAAGAAAAAAAAGTACACCTACAAATTAGTAATTGGTATCTATTTTTTCTTTCCATTTACAGTGTTTTTTGAAGGTAATTGGGTAGTATTAAAGTTTTTTAGAATATTTGATTTTTACTTCTGCAAATTATTCCGTAAATATTCTGCAAATTGTTCTGCCAAGTATTCTGTCAGTATTGCAAGAGCAATACTGACGATTACTGTCTCTGGGGAAGAAGCGTCGTGTTGAGCGGCAATGTAAAAGCAAGTCGGTGTGCACTGACGCTCAATCCTCTCGTGGGAGGAGCTCTAGCAAGTTCACCGTCGCTCCACACCGACGCTCCACACCGCAGGTGTAAAATGAGCTCAACACATCGAGTTGAACCACGACTTATCAACTAATTATTGGCTCATGTATAAAATTAATCAGTTGACTGACGAACCACGTTCCTCCTCTCTACATTCGTTACAATTTTATATGAAATACTTAAGCTCATAATGGCAAGCTCAAAAAAGCGCTCTGAAATTAGTGAAAAACTGAATGGATTATCTAAAACAGATTTTTTCCACAGTTAACGCGAAAATCATGGTATAGACTTTAAATAAGAGAAATTCAACAGCTAACTCATGACAGACAGAGATGATCGAAAAGTGTTTTCTAGAAAATGCACACTGTGATAACTTTGCCTAATCACAACGAGATCAAGTAGAAACAATATCAAAGTTAAGGTGTCTATTGTTATACATAATTCAAAAATGGCCTAAAAACCCTTGTAGCGACTTGGCAAAATATGAAAAACATCGAAGTTGAATACAGAGGAAGAAATTGCCCCAGAACTAACCAAGTGGATTACAAATCACCTGAGAAGATGCCAGCTAAACTGGTTCTCGAATATAAAAATAGATCAAGGTTGCAACATGTTAAGTTTGAAATTGTTTGGCGAGTAGTTATCTTTTGGATCTGGCGATAAATCGATGAATAAATAGGGTTCTTGTACAGTTAAAAAAGCTAGGCCATAACTAAAAGAACTTGCAGACTGGACACTTGCACCTGCATACGTGCCCGCTCTTGCATTACGACAACCGTGGTAGCATTTTCTAGCTCTGATGCAAGCCCCTCTAGTAATGCATTAGAGATAAGAAGACCTCATCTTTATGATCAAAACTTGCTGCTTTGGCAAAAAGATTAATATAAATTTAACGTCAAAAAAATGCCATTAAGAAATATCAGTAACTTCAAATGTCCAAGAGATCTCCTCGATCACTATGGAATGAACGAAGAATGTTCCCCAGTGGTTTCTTCGCAATTCTTTGTGTGCATCTTCATACCGCATACATCGTTAAGGAAATTTTCGTTTGATCTTCGAAGAAGACTTAAATTATGATAAGGATTCTTGAGGAACAACTTCTGCATATTTTTATGTACCCCAATATTCGTTATATACGTTCGATGGCATCAAAACCGGATGTAGCATTTTCGAGACGGACTCAACATCCTAATTGCTACCAGAAGATGCGTGAGAACCTATATGTACGAGTATGTAGATATGGTTTGGTACGAGCGAATAAACATGAGTGTTTTTATTGATATACTCCGTTAAAAACACACATGAGCCCCATGCGTCTAACATGAAAGTTGATTGAGAAAAGCATTTAGAACTGTAGCTGAGATCGAGTCTCCCAAGGCATTTTGGGATATTAAATTAGACCGAACTTATCAAAAATGATCAAGCAAATCGCTATACAAACTCAACCTATTGCCGATGGTTTGAAAACCAACAGAAGGTCCTGAAGTTTTAAGGATTTTAATACTAGCAATTATCTGAAATCAAATGTGATTCGTTTGAATATTTCATCAAAATTGCTCAAAAGGAAGAAAAATTTTATTTCATGTTTGATATAATACAAAAAGTCTGCACTCACAGGAACTATTATAAGGAAAACAACTTGGGAAGTCCTCCAAATTTCAGGACGCAGAAAAAAATCGGGAATTCGACAAAAAGTTTCAATTTTCAACGATACTTTCGCATCACCTAGTGAATGCTCACCCTATACTGCGATAAGGGTTTGTGATTTATCACCCATAATTGTAATGTATTACCCCCCCTCCTCCCTTTAATGATTGTATTACCCATGATATTAAAGAGTTCATCACCTTAAAAACTTACGCGAAAACAAGCAAACAAAAACAAAAAAATTAGTGAGAATTTCACACTGCACACACGAAGCTCTTGCAGGAATCCTCCAAGAAAAGTTAGTGATACAAAAGAAACGCACTCTCATCAACAAGAACCTAGTGCTAAGGAGAAACTCGAAACGATCCTGAACAAAAATATTAGAGAAGTGTCAAGAAATGCAACAAGAAAGTAGTATCACCCGAAAAAGTATTGTTTGAAAATTCTTTGTATCCAGCCTTTAATTTGCACTCTTTTTGTGGAAGTCTTTGCGAAAGAAAGTCTTTGATAAAGTTACGTTGAATCCGTACAGCATCTAGAACCGTCTCCTATGAACAAACAGTCCCAAACCAACGTCATGCTTCATTTCCAGGAGCCAACTATAGCAGGTTTATTGGTCTCTGTCAGGAAATGTCCAGGTGTAAAATGAATTAAATGATCAGAGTGTACATAGAAACAAACTTTATACCACCCTCTCACACAAAAAGTGCATAGCATATACACTGTGGTATGAAAACCGCGCTGCCGAGTTAATGCAATATAAGGCTAAGATTCTGCCCCGAGTTATGCCTGGAGATATTATTACTCAAATTTTATCGGCATTCAGTTGGTCAATTTGCTTCGCACAACAGTGACCTCGTATTTTTAAATTCATTGATAGGCTATTATGGTATCCTACTTGAAAGTAGACAGCCCGCGTTGTGGAGAACCACCCTTGAGTTAAGTTGTAAATGAGTGGTATCGGGTATAAGAGTAGTACCGGTACTACTCTTATTTTGATAATACCGGGACAGAACTTGTTGAATGACTTGGCAGAAAAAGTAGCACTGATACCAAATGCGCGCGTTGGGTTCTCGAAAAAACCGACTTGGTGCCAAGACACGCAAAAAGGAGCATGCATGAACGTACGTGAGGATTCATCGTACTTGCACGCAAAAAGTCTCAGGGACACCTTAAGAAAATGAGACATGAAGACTATTTGTAGCTAATTAGGTCTGTATGTTAGGCTTGCATGTTGCTTGCAAAGATGATAACACAAAACCTTCTATGTTCTCACTTATACTTTGATTTGATGTTCCACCTGTTGCAAGTCACTTTGCTACACATTTACTCTAAAAACCAGCTACTATTTTAAACGTTTTTATCTAAACATCGAAAACAAATCCCGTGCAAGTCACTCCGAAATCGAAAGAAGACAAATATAGTTGAGGGGGTTTGCGTCGCGAAATCGATCGATGAGAGGAGGGTGCCAATACAAAACCTACGATAAGGAAGGCGTAGAGAAGATAAGGCCCTCTCAGCTGACCAAACATCGTATTATCTGGGCGGCTATCAGCTCACGGAGACCGAAGCCGGGGCCAAGGCTAAATACCCTCTGTTCACCCTGGCAACACTCAACTGAAGCTGCTTCTTCGGTATAGCAGGGATCTGACCAATCATTTTTGGGCTTGGGCTTGATTTTCTTCGCTATAGTGTACGTCTGACCAACCACTTTTAGGCTTTGGCTTGATATCGGTACCAGCCACTCTTAGAACATACTGTATATGTGGCTGAAGTAGCTTAGGTCATGTTAAAGGTATTGGTGGTGGGTCATTTTGAGCCGAAACTATTCGGGCTTAGGCTTAATATCGGTACCAGCCACTCTCCGAACATATTTGTGGCTGAAGCAACATAAGTTATGTTCATCGTTTGGGGGTTGGCTCAACAGGGTTGTCATGATCAGCCGAAACTTCAACAGTAGTTTTACCAAAGCTCAAAAATGAGTTCATGCAACATAACATGATATCGGATAATAGCAAAATTGCAATTCCACAGCTTTCAGTAGCTGCCATAACGCCATCAAATGAAGTAGAGACCCTGACTGTAAACGTACCATTGCAGCTCATCCAGCTTATTTGAAAAAACACTCGAGATTAATCAACATTAATTGAATTGGCCGATAACTCTGTACAACACTTAAGAAAATACAAGAGATCTGTGACCCTGATTGCATGCAAAAGGACACGGGAAATCCATTTCCGGCTTTCTTGTTTTGTTGAATTAGGTGCGGTTTTTGTTTAATTGTCACTGGAGAGAAGTTCAGCAAAAAGATGACAGAAATGAATTTCCTACGATATTTTACCTACAAAATTGGCGGTAGATCTTTTGTGTTTTTTTGAGTGTAGCAAGTCTTTTTTATTATTATGTGCTTGTATTCAATTTACTATATTACTTAATACTTAATACTTCGAAGCTTATGTTTAATGTCATTTTTCCCTCCAGATCTTATATGTTTTCAACAATGAGAGTAAGAAAGTGCAAAAATAATCCAAACAGATACTGCCACGTATGTTGGGCATCAGCATTTGCTGAACAAAAGCTCAGTACTACACCCATACCAAGAAATAGTACAAGGCGTCTTTTGATTGTGACATAGGAGACGAGGGCAAGTCATGGGCTCCTCATGTGCGTTGCCTTTCATGTGCAAAGACATTGAGCGTCTGGGGGGCAGGAAAAATGTTCACATGCAGTTTGGTAAGCTATTGATTCCGCGTGATCAGAAAGATCACTCTAATGACGGTAATTTCTGTCAGCAAGACTTTTCAGGCTGTAGTACACCAAAGGAAAAAGAAACTAATTGTTAACTCAAATATGCAATCAACAATGCGCCCTGAAGATTAACGTGTGCCCAAGCCTCCAGATCAAGAAATGCGGAGTTCCAGCAGTGCAGACCAACATTCTAGTTGTGAATACGTGGAGCCCAATGAACCATTAAGCGAGACTACACCATACCATTTCTCAAGAGGCTCTACAGAACAGAACTTGTGCAGCGATCTCTGTTCAATCTAAGACAAAAGTGAGCTCCTGACATCAAGGCTTCAAGAACGTAATCTTCTTGAGAAAGGAGTGAAGATAACACTCTGCAGAGAAGTTGCTTGCGTTGTTCGCCATGAAGGATGACTTACGTTTTTGTAATGACGTTACTGAACTTTTTGAGCTACTGGAAATACCACATGATAACACCAACGGCAACTTTTCATAGATGCATCCAAGGGCAACATCAAAGCCGTTCTGCTACACAGCGGGAAATTTCTGCCGTCTGTTCCCATAGCTCACCATGAAAAAATCATTCGAAAATATGAAGGCTATTTAACAAGCATACAGTGTGATGACCATAACTCATATTTTAGTGAAGATTTCAAAGTCGTGATCATGCTTACTGGTTTTTAGTTCGGCTATATTAAATTTTGCTGCGTCCTGTGCTCATGGAACTCCAGAGCAAGAACTGAGCAAAATGTGCGCAAAAATTGTGTGATCCAAGATGAAATTAAGCAAGGAAAACATGACATCATTTACAAACCCCTGGAGAAAAGTGATAGAATTCACTTATCACCTTTGCGCTTTAAACTTGGGTAGTTGGAGCAATTTGTGAAGCTCTGGAGATGGACTCCACGGCATTTTTATATCTTGCAGAAAAACTCCTTTCCCTAAGTCAAGCTAAAATTAAAGAAGGTCTCTTAATAGGTCCCTAAACTCGAAAAATTGTCTCTGATGAAATTTCCATCCCACATCTCAATGGAAAAGAGAAGCTTGCGCTTGAGTAATTCATGAAAGGTTGTGATAACTTCCTGAGGAAACATCGTTCGGAAAAATATGTCCAAGTGTGAATGATCTTCTGAGTCATCATCATGATATGGGATGTGACATGTCACACAAAGTTCATGTGATCCGCTCTCATTTCAGTTTTTTGCGGAGAATTTTGGTGTAGTAAGGGATGAACACGGCGAGAGATTTGAACATGAACACGGCGAGAGATTTGAACATGAACACTGCGAGAGATTTGAACATGAACACAGCGAGAGATTTGAACATGAACACAGCGAGAGATTTGAACATGAACACAGCGAGAGATTTGAACATGAACACAGCGAGAGATTTGAACATGAACACAGCGAGAGATTTGAACGTGAACACTGCGAGAGATTTCAGCAGGATATTTCAGTGATGGAACAAGAATTCAAAGGAAAACGAGTTGCGTTTTTGTTTCACGGAACGTCGGTCACAGCTTCACTCCATGTATCAGATATTTTTTGATCAAATATCAATCGAACTAATTGCACACAGCCTAGGTTCTGCTGACGTGAGCGATATTTTGAAAAAATTGGCTGAATTTACCCCAAATTCTTACGTACGTTTGTGCAAATGTAATGTGCGGTAAATAAACTTTATGTACATTTAAGTACAAACACTATATTTAAATCGTGAAACAAACAAACTACCAAACTTCTATGGCAATCGATCAGGAAGGAGAAAAATTAAAAATGAAGTGAGGAGCATAATTGAGCTGACTCGTATTATTAACATTGTAATTATTGGAGCATATGAGATAGCTGAGCAAATTTCAAGTTGAAAGAAAAACTCAGTTTGACTGACAGTCGAAGAATTAATTTTTCTTAAACGTTTATTTTCTTTATTTGACTTCTCTATACCCACAATTTTCTCTTGCTCCTAATTTATTGTGCAGTATAAAGTTTGGAAGCACATCCACGTTCTGGTTTACTGTTATAATTCATTTTTATAGTATTTATTTTCGTTGATAAGTACATGTTCCGCGGACGTACAAAATTCAAGCTCCGTTGTGAATGTAGCATGTATCACACGACTCACGCAAATCATCAGATGGGGAATGCCATAAGCTGATACCAGTAAAATGAAAGCCATTTTCAGATTTAGCTATCGAGTAACATGTGACAATGGCCTTATTTCTGTCCCTCGACAAGCAATGACTGTGAGGTTGTTTGTACGTTTCAGAGTCAATTTGATGTCGGAGATCATGATATAATTTTTGTAAAATTTGTACATTTTACTTTCAACGGGAAAGCGGTATTATAAAGTCGATTGTATCAGAATTTTTAGATTCTGGACAGAATGAATAGCTCAGAATTTCAGAATTAAATTCTAAGTTTGAAGTAGTCCCAAAACTTTTTTCAGAGTGAATACCTAATCAGTCTTTTTTTTTAGTTTTTTTTTGTTCAGTCTAGTTCAGTTTGGTTCTTAATTAAGTGTCTCATACCAGGCTTCAAGTGTCTCATACCAGGCTTCAAGTGTCTCATACCAGGCTTCAAGTGTCTCATACCAGGCTTCAAGTGTCTCATGCCAGGCTTCAAGTGTCTCATACCAGGCTTCATCCATACCGGGCAAACAGATGAACCAATGTGTTGCAAGTGAATTCTTGCTTCCTTTCGTTCGGTGTCGGTTTACTTTACGCAAAATCTTTCGAAATTAAGATACGTTGTACCTATACAATTGGTGTGACCAATAACAGTCAAATTTTTTTCAATCATCTAAGATTTTGATGAGTTTAAACTTGCTAACCATCGTTAGTCACAATACTAGGAAACACTTTTATTTATTGTAGTGAAAAAGTGTAAAACTAATCTTGTTCACATTTTTAACTTTTATTCCCCAAACCAGAATAAAATATTTCTCTTTCCTTGTTCAGTTGATCGGCGATTTCCATGTTGTGATGGAAGGGAAAATTAGGAATTAAAAGAGTACAAATTTAGAAAATGAGTAATATTTCACAGTTAGGCAACGCGAACGTCTCTTTTTTATTTGAACGTTGCATTGAATAATATCATTTGATATTCTTGCATATTCTGCCTTCAGTAACCGCGACGATTTCACTCAAAGGCCCGAAGTTCTCGAGATGATTAGTCAGCACTATCTGGGATGGCACTCCGGCAATCTTGCGAACAACCTTGAACCTTAAAAATAGCCTCCTGGCTCTTATGCAACTCACAACTCGAATGCCCTTTGTATCATTGATCGAAGAGCAAGCAGTCCTTTTTTTTCTAGCGGTTAGAAGGAATATTTCTGACCATGCGATATTATTCTAAAAAACCCGATAGTGACAAATGATTTTAAATTTAAATTTTTAATTTTAAAATTTTCAGGGCTATGAACTGTTTTTGACTAAAACCGATAGTGATGTACACAAGTTAAAATTTTTTTATTTCAAAATTTTTAGGGCTATGTTTTTGTTTTTGTCTAAAACCGATATATAGTGATATATATTTAAGCTAAAAAATTTTCCTTTGAAATGTTTTATGGCCGAGAACTGTTTTCGACTTGATTTTTCAATTGAGTAGAACCCAAAAATGAGGTCATTACGCTTTGTAATGCAGAGCCCAGAAAGTGAGCAAGCCAATTGCTTATAAGATTAACTGTGAGAAAATTTTTGATAAATGGCCGTTCTTTCTTTCAAGATAAATTCCCTGGCGAGTGATTAAGCAATTGCAATTGTCATGGTCAGCTCTGTGGTTTTTTTTATTGTACTCTCAGTCCGATAATTCCAGAAAAATTCGCATTTTAGCTCTAACATCTACGTTGCTCTGAATAAAAAAACTGAAAAATAAAAAAAAATTCTGCGTAAGAATGCAGTTCATGATGTTCTTCAATAAAAAATAACTTACGGTGGAATTCAAATTAACAAACGCAGCTCAACACTCATGCGTAAAAAATAAACTTTTCATTCTACTTTAAGGAACAATTTCAATGAATTGGTTCTTCAAGTACGTCTCTACCAGCTGCATTGACGGTGATGATCTTGTTCTACAATGTGTCTCGGCTATAAGCCCTAATTCATTTTATAAATTCATAAGTTACTCGGATACTAAGATTAGTAGCGACATCATTTGCTGCACAAACAGAACGCAGGCAAACTAACAGCATGAGGCTGACACACATTAGTGGCAAATGTGTCGCCCATCGACCAGCGTCCCCAGCTGTGTACAAACTGGTTGCTAGACTACCTCTATTTTTAACCTGAAGACGCGACTGGAATGTTGATGTAGCTTGTTTGTTCTAAAAAAAAAATTAGTGACTTTACTGGTATCAGTGAGAGAAGCGACTTCGAGAGCTAAAATTAAAAAATGCTATTTATGACTCGTTTGCGATGGATAAGATGAACGGGAAAACTTTAAAAATGGTATTTGAAAGATCACATACGCTTTAATTTTACTACGGCACGTTTTCTAAAAAAATTACAACTGACCTTATAAATGGTATTCGAAAGACTTTGTAACACTCTATGGCTAAAAAACAATAGAAATTATTTGTGCGCTAGAAATGAATGTCTTAGGAAAATGTACATTCAGAGAGTACACCAGAAAAACGTCTGGAATGAACCTTCAATTTCTCAATATTAAACTATGCAGACTACCTTGTTCTCCAACGTTCGTGCAGTGAAGAAAATGTTGTCACTGAAATCTGTGTATTTTCATTAATGGTTTTTGCATGAATGTTGGCTGAAATTAACAACGAGCTCTGCTGCTCAAATTTGCCAATCGTGCTTCAAATAAAAACACAGAGCACTCAAAAAAGAAAAGAACCTGAAGTGAGCAAGAGCAGAGCGGGGCAGGCATTCAGTTCACGGTTCCCTCATTTCTGGTTACATGAGCAGGATGTCTACACGTATTGTTTTAGAAAAATATAAATAACGTGTGTAGTGTCTCAACATGTTCATGTAGGAAAACATGCACTTTTTACGGCTATAAATTTTGGGAACATATTCAACGAGTCAGATTAGTTTCATTTTTCTTCTCCTCAGATTTCACATATCACTTCGATAGAATGTATATGAGGGTGAAATTCAAGCTCTCTGAGATCCACTACGAAACAAAGCTTTTAAACAATTTATTTACCACAAGCGAAACAGAAGTAGATGGTTTCTCAAGTCTAGTACAATGGTCAAATTTGAGTATAGCTACCTGTGGGCCGGAACAAGTTCAGCGACTTGTAGGACTTCTAGCTTGATTTACATTAAACTTACACGGCTGTCCTCGATACGACGACCAGACAAAGACACGAGTCCGAGAGCGATCGATTGGCAATGAAAGTCGAACGTACAAATCATAAAATGGTTGGCGTCGTCCTGCCTTTGTATCAGAAGTGGCTCCAAGGGTCCGGTATTCGCTGGTTTCACGTCGAAGCCTCACGCTATCGTCTCGAGTTTGTGGAAAAAAAAAAGAAAAACAGTTTATTTCTAATAAAGAAGGTACATCATTGGTTCTTCAAATATCTTAAAGGAAATACACTTATATGATATACACACGTGAGTATTGTAATACCCAAGTCCCTAGTCGAAAACAAATGATTGAGGGCAATGTATTCCTAATGTTGCTTAATCTAGATTTGATGACATATGTAACTTCAATCATAAGAGACAACACAATTTCATTGACGATGCATTTTCTTTGTGGGGTGAAAACATTTTTGGCAGGTGACCTTCTATCGCTTCGCGCTTTCCGTGTGGCATAGTTGAGTAGTATTGACTATGCATAGCGTGCACGTAACTCACTTATTTGACCTACCTCCGGCCGCATGGAATGTCACGATATCGAATTGCAGGCAATTAACCTCACATGCTTTGGATGCCTTCAGAGAGCGCCGCATGTGTGAAGAATAGATTTTTGGTAATGATGAGCTTTGTAAATTGTGTCTGCCCATGAGCTGGTGCCGTGCAGTTCATTCGTGTGGTGTGGGTGAGTAAATTAATGTACGAGTTGCGGTAGAAGAACCGAGATGTCTTTTACCTACTCTAAAAGACTTTTCCCGTAATGGGCTTCACGGACGGTTCAGATTATGGCTATTAATAGAAGTAAACTGACGTCATGCAGTGCTCTGTAGAATTTCCATTACAGTGTCATCGTGTTATAGTGTACTTGAGTATTTGTATCAAAGAAATATATGTTTCCTCAGTCAGCACATATATTATTTTTCGAGAAGCTGCTAACTCGCTAATTATCTAACAGAAGCTCCAATAAATGAAAGAATTCTATCAATTAAAATTCACGTCGCAGCATGACTTAACAAGAAGTGGAGCCTCGCTACCACTTGACGACAGGGCCATGTCTACAGATCAGGTAAAAAAAAAAACATCCAGGACAAGTTTTTGCTCCAGGAACTGCATTACAGAATGTGAGCTCAGCAGCAAAATCTTACCACACCGGACAAACGAACAGGCTTAAATTAAAAGGGCGAACAATTGTAAACAGTTTTGAACAATTTTAAACAATTTTAAGCAAACGTGAACAATTTTAAATAATTTTAAATAATTTTAAATAATTTTAAACAGTTTTAAATAATTTTAAACAATTTCAAACAATTTTAAATGATATCGTACAATTTTAAACACTTTTAAAATTTTTTAAATACTTTTAAACATTTTTAAACAATTTTCAACAATTTAAACGGAGCGAACGAACAGGTGGTTGTACGCTGCCATCACAGACACCTCAGCTCATTGCGACCAGTGAGCGCAAGTCAGGCTGGTACGAACCGCTCGTCCAAAGTTATAAACAATTTTAAACAACTTTTTACCAATTGTTTACAATTATACCTTTGGCCAAAGAATTTTGTTTCCAGATTTTTTACAATGTAAACAATTTATTTACCGCAAGCGAAACAGAAGTAGATTGTTTCTTAAACCTAGTACAATGGTCAAATTTGCGTATCGCTATCTACCTGTGGGCCCGAATAAGTTCAGTGACTTCAACCAGCAACGATTGGATGACAAAGGTCTGAGATCGTTTTGTCGTAACAACGACAAAACGAGCAATAAAACTTTTTCATATTTCATTTCATTTGAAATGAATATAACGAAATCATTTAGGTAAAGTGAAGCCTAACAAAAACAAACACAGTGTAATTCATGAGCCTCTTAAAGTAATATCGAGGCAAAGTTTGGAAAAAGTCTCAACAAATTCTTGAACCAACTCCCAACAGCCTGAGGTCCTGAGGAAATGAAACACGGTCGTACACTTAATTCATCACCAAAAAATATTTGCCAAATGAACTCTCATGAGAGCTGTAACATACAACCGTCGTTTTACGTAAAATAGATTTTATATAGGAATTCATGCACAAGTTATGAGACTAACTATTGAACTCCACCGTTGACAACAGAATACGTTGATGGTATGAAATGAAATCTGACTTGACCAAAAGCGCGCTTCTACATGGAACTCATAGATGACATCTGAGCGCTTTTCATGTGAGGTATGTTTTATGTAAGTTATTTTCAAGGGAAATTTGTGAGTGGAGTCGACGTAATTCACTGATTTATTTTCAAGTGAGATTTGCGCAATGTGGATCTTTTCCAGATAAGCCCAGCCACTAACGCAACACATAGGTTCACCCACTTGTAACTTTCGAAATAATGCACCTATCGACTTCAAATTACTTGAGGACATGAAACGCGGTTGATTAGATCTTGAGGACATGAAACGCGGTTGTACACTTCATTCATCAACATACATAAGTAATGGGAGCTTAGCTAAGAATAAGAACAAGAATATGAATAAAAAGAAAAGAATAAGAATAAAAATAAGAATAAGAATGAGACTAATAACATGAATACGAACGAGAATCACACTAAGAACGAGAATAAGAGTGAGAAAACAAATAAGAAAAAGAATTATGAGAATGAAAAGCGAGTTTCAAAGAGGTACACCACTTTGAGGTCGTCTGCAAGTGGCAATGGTATGGCACGACAGGCAACAGGCAACAGACACACAGGCAACAGGCAACAGGCAACAGGCACACAGGCAGCTTGACATCGCGGCACAGAGCGAGGAAGATTTCCAGCCTGCGAGTAAACCATCGACGCAGCGTACCCTGCGAGATGCTTTCGTCTAGAAGGGTGAAAGAGGGATCCTCAGTGAGCGGGGACGGTTCCCTGGCAACACTAACAAACAGGACACGAGAGTAACAGGGCACAAGGCTAACTGAGTATAAGGCTAACAGGACTAACAGGGCACATGCATGGGCACAAGGCTAACAGAGAACAAGACTAACAGAGCACAAGACTAATAGGGCACAAGATCAATAGAGCACAAGACTAACAGGACACAAGACTAACATGATGCAAGACTAACTATGTAGAAGGCTAACAGGGCTATACCTACTCGCTAGAAAAAGAGATCCTATCAATAGAGGAAAATTCCACAGTTCTCCAGGGCTCCAGGAAGTGCCACTGAATGGTGATAAAGAAATCACAATTAAATCACCGTTCTGCAAGCCAAGTTTCGAGAGAACTGAGACAGTTTCACAACCACAGCGAGGAAGGAGTTTTGAGAGAGACTACAGAGCTGGTCACAGCAAATGGGAACGCAGCTCCAAAATCAGCGTTTGCATTCACGCACGCGTCTGATTTTAATTACCGCGTTCACTGCGGTTGGTTTAAGCTAAAGTTCAACATTCAACTCAAATTTAGAGTCAAAAGTTGTTACCAATTTTATGAATACCAATCATTAACTCAGTACGCTAAATCCCATTAATTGTAAAAGGTTGTTAAAAACTTTCAAACGACCCATCGATGGGTCATTTCGCAACAGGAAGAACTTGAGCACGACCCGCCGGTGGGTCGCATCGCAAGCAACGAGTTAAGAAGACCGGACGCCTACGAAATTGTGCTGCTCCTACAAGCAGTCTCCCAAAGCCCCAAATGTAGTATTCAAGATCAGTTAGAAAACCTTAACCCTTTAACGTCTGCATTTTACTACTCACATTACCGTTATCATAACCACCATCATTAGACTTACTCTGACATCAGGTAGTGACCGACATCAGAATGAGGAAGGAGCTGCCACTCAGCAGTGAACTCCAAAGAACACACTAGGGAACAAATTTAGCCAGAAATACAATTTATTGAGGCTATTTTCAAAAGTGAACTAAAAAGTCCAGAACACAGCGAGATACTTCACAGCTAGGGCGTAACTCTGGACCTTCCTCGATCGCATGAGAGGAATAGCAATAACCGCCCATGGTCATCAGTCACTGCGAACTACGAAAGGAGATCCAGCCACTAATGCTGATCCTTTGTCTTGTTTACTCATTGTGGACCTCGAGCTGCTTCAAGGAGACGCAGCACTGAACTCCACTCGGGACTTGAGTGACCTGGCCTTATCTCCGCCTGATTGTGGGGAGTTACGTACAGAGCTTGCGGTGTTAGCTGGCACTGTGGCGTGAACATGACATCAGCACAAAGTTCACTTTGATTTAAAGCACACTGACACATTCTATTGCTATTACAACAGCGTAAAGTTCACACTGATTGAAATTACACTCACGTATTCTACTGCTATTACACAAGCATAAAGTTTGCATTCATTGAAACACACTTTCTTGTTCTACTTCGTTGACATCAGCATAAAGTTCACATTGGCTGAAAGCACACTGACGTATTCTATTGCTATTACATCAGCATAAAGTTCACAGTGCTTTCAATCAATGTGAACATGACGTCAGCATAAATTTCCCATTCATTTAAAGCACGCTTACTTATTCTATCAAAGACATTCTAAAGAAACCACTGGTTCTACATATGAACCCATTCAAAATACCATCACGTATGAAATCGTACCTCGATGTACTAAATTACAAATCAAAGATAGCGTACATCTCTAGACGAAGTACATACATTCGAGTACGCCATCTAACTCCATGAGCTGATTTATGTACTTTGGAACATCTCTACGTGGCGCCTCTTGGAATAAAATATCGTAGTACATGAACAAAATTTTATCTAAATAATAAATGATGATTTTTTACATAACCGCTTATCCTGAAAAACTCGGACAGACAAGCTGCAGCATCTCTAGTCAAGAAATGAAATCAGATCTGCGAAGTAGAGCCCAGCAACGGCAGAAGCGATGTTTTTCATCCGCCTTTATAAGAGCAGCCTGCAATACCGCCCCAGCCTTGAATGCATTTAGAATTTTAGAAAAATGAAAACAGAAAAATGAGAGCTCCAACACCATTGTACTAATCCGCACAAAAATAAATATAGATTTTGGAGTTTTTTTAAACTAAATGAAAGGCGTTCGAAGAACTCTTCCACCAATTTCTTTCCCTTTTTTGTTCCATGTTATGATGAATTACTAAAAAGATTACCACGTTCCTTGAGGAAAAAGTTTGCATTTCTAAGCGTTTTGTAAAGATCTTGAAGTAGTTTAGCAGGAGGATTTTTTCGCAGCTCATTTGTTCAGGTAAATCCCACGTGATCTTTAAAAGCCATACAATTCTTTGCTAGCACAGTGTAGGTTTTCAAAATGATCTGCTGATTTGAACAAATGAATCGGTCACAAGCACATATTTCCAAACATTTCTACCGATGGGAAATGAACTCTTGAACTCTAGGATTGGCAATCTTCGTATGTTGAGGTTCGGCAATGTTCGTGTTGAAATTTGGAAATGTTCGCATGTTGAAGTTCGGCAATGTTCGTATCTTGAGTTTGGCAATGGTCGTATATTAAAGTTTGGCAATGGTCGTATATTGAAGTTTGGCAATGTTCGTATGTTGAAGTTCGGCAATGTTCGTATCTTGAGTTTGGCAATGTTCGTATCTTGAGTTTGGCAATGTTCGTATCTTGAAGTTTGGCAATGTTCGTATCTTGAGTTTGGCCATGTTCGTATCTTGAGTTTGGCAATGTTCGTATCTTGAGTTTGGCAATGTTCGTATCTTGAGTTTGGCAATGTTCGTATCTTGAGTTCGG
>JACJUY010007742.1:9162-41891 GCA_014220935.1 Platorchestia sp. MABIK
GTGGTCTAGTGGGAGTGTGTTGGTGTGATGGGGGTGTGGTTATGGTATGGTGGTGTGATGGTGTGGTCAGTGCAATGATGTGGTCTACGCAGCGACGTGAGCAGAATTAGCATGCTCTGTGTTCTGTACTAAACCTTAACTTTATATTATAATCTACTGTTGGCCGATCCGTACAGACCAATATGTACGGCTGTAAATAACGTCGTGGATGGGCCAAATTGATTGAAATCAATTCTAAGGAAAATGAGAAACTTTCGCCATGAGTTAGATGTACGAAAACTCCCACTTTATGACAAAGTTTGTCTTTTGTTCTTTGAATCTTGCAATAGCTTTGTCAGAGCTAAAGCGCAAGTGAAATCTAAATTGAAAATGAACAGCGCGTTTTCCACTTCAACCCAAATAAATTAAGAATTTCAGGCTAAATGTGTAAACAATATTATTGTTCACGGATGTTTCCAATTTTATTTTTTATGTTTGTTTTGAATATTGAAACGAAGCGTATATGAAGTTTGAAATCAGCATCCATGAGACTGGCCTGAAGACGCTGTCATTTTCTGCTCTTTAACAATTGGTACGAGCCATCACTAAATGGCCAGTACTTGGGTATTAAGGATACGACCCCATTGAGGCCTACACAAACGTACAAGTATTTTTGACAGCTACTGGCTTTATTTTGTCATCCTCACTATGATAATTTGCTTAATTTAAATATGTATATATGCATCTAAACATGTATACATATATATTTATATTCAACAGTATCTGTGTAGGAAGAGTATTTGCTCCAAGAGTAGGATACTTCCCTCTGAATGATAGAGGGAATTCTACCATTCAGTGATTTAATTTTTCTCCCCTTTCCCCATTCTAATAGTGAACAAAACGTGATTGTAAAGCTGATGAACCATTAATGACTACTATTCAATGATTTTTTTCTCCCCACTCTCCTACTTTCATTATGAACAAATCGTGAGTATCAAATTGATGGCCCATTAATGAGATGTTTTTCGCGTGGTTGCCCAGGTCTGCGAGTGGGCGTGACGTTGGCTACGTCGCTGGTGCTTGCGGGTGCCCTGCTGCGCTGCATCCCCGTGCAAGGCACCGCCTTCACTGTGTCAGAGCTAAACCTTAACTGTTTTCTCCAATGAAATTAATACATGAAATTCATGAAGATTCCTGCGTAATTATAGTTGATAATGATGTTGAAATTGGAATTTATTTTTTGAGGTAGGTATTTCATGACAGCTAAGGGATCAGTATAATGAGGCCTAAAGTTAAAATTAATAGAGAAGAAAGAGTTCTTGTTTTGTTCACTTGCTCAGTCAATCAGTCAATTTATAAGGAGTGTGTTTCTTTGTTGTACGAATGAAATTTTTGAACATCAATTTTTTTAACTTGTTGATTGAGTTACACCTTCTTCTCATGTTGTCAGATGGCCGAGGAAAAATTCCGATAAAACAACAGCATTCTTAATTACGAAGTAATTCTCAATGTAAGCTAGATCATCGTCCCGAGGTCTTCGCTCAATTCTTTTGGCCCTTATTTCAGGGATTATTTTGGCCCTTTTGGCTTTCGAAATCCAATGGCAAACCGACCTTGAGTATATGGCTAGTTCTGTGGCCTTCATACATCATCTTTAATTTATTGATTGATTGATTTGATTTTTTACATTATATTCACGTTAATTTTTTACATTTACTCTGAAATAGTGGTGTAGAAAAACGGATGAGTAGGTATGATAGGCTACGGGAGAACTCTTCTACTGAATGAACATTCATTGGATTCCTTCTCACTTAAGTAGAGGGCAGAAAAATCATTGGCACTGCAATCAAATGCAATGCAACGACTACATTTTTCTGTCAGAAACCATTCCTATTATTTAGGTACGTTGCAGGCTTGCGGATTCTTCCTCTCATAACGTTAGAGCTAAAAATTCATTTGCATTGCAATCAAATGCAATGCAACGATCAGAAACTTATTAAAAAAACTTTTATTTTGGCTTTTACAGTCTTGTGTACTCTTTCTCACATAACGTAAGAGTTGTAAAATCATTGGCATTGCAACCAAATTCAATGCAGCGACTTAAGACTTATTTCCTATATAAAAACCATCCCTCTTATTCCTGCGTGTTGCAGGCTAGCCAATATGTGCGCCATCTCGGCAGGCATCAGCGGGGGCCTCACGCTGTCGCTGCCCGCTATGGTGGCCGCGACGTGGTTCCCTCCTAGGGAACGCACTACCGCCACCGGTCAGTTGCAATCCTCGTTTGGATTTTAGCTGCGCTTTTTAATTTTTTCGGGCATCATTTGAAAGTGGAAATCACGTTTCTGTGATCTTGGTATGTTGTGTTTTACTGGTGCTTGAATGTTGCCTTTTCTCGGTGTTAAAGCGTTATTTTAACTTGGAATAGGAACGTTTGCGTTTTTTATGGTATGGATTGTTGTATTCTCTCTAATAGTGGAGCGTCATTTTTCCCGGTTGTGGGACATTTGTGTTTTCCGGTATTAGATCGTTATATTTTTTTACAGTTTAAACCTTCGTATTTTTTTTGGTATTGTGACGTTTATTTTTCTTTAGAGCGTTGTATTTTTCCCGGTGATAGGACGTTTGTGTTTTTACCGTTTCAGGGCGTTGTTACTATTAACTAGGGTTATTTTTTAGATTTGTAAGCGGTGCGACTTTGCTTGTAATTTAGCAAAACTTTAAATTGCATATTGTTTTTATTTGACATTGTAACTTTTGTTACACTTTCATCGAGCTCAATGATTTTTTATTCGTACGCAGATGCAGCAGATGTTCTGTCGCGCATCTCAAGGGCTTGGAATGCAACTCAAATTACGTAGTGGTTAAATTTATTCTTTCAAATTTCATAAAGTTTGTTCATCTTTTGGAATCTCTCGTTTGATATCAAGCGAAGATATACGATGGAAAATAATGTGAATGATGATAAGACATAGAGAAAACACTTCATGCATACATAATTCTGTTCATTTTATTGTGAACTGGAAGTCCGTAATTCATGGATAATTCTTGCGATCGATCGATAATTTTCCTCGTGCTGTAGTAATTCTTATTCTCGGATATTTTATCGCATCTATTCAACTGTCGACATTTTCCTTTTCTTATGTCGGGAGAGTTTTTAGGTTTTAATTTTTTCATGTTTTTTCCAACTTATAATAAACTCATAAAATAAATTTTTAACATTTTGCTCTAAGATGATGCGACACTGTCATTGTCATTGAAGTACTTATTGTTGTTTTTTTTAAATTTTGTATCAGGTTCTATATATTGAGAAATTTTAGAAAACAATGAGTTAACTTTTTTGCATCAACTTTTCAAAATTAATTGTTTTTCCTTTATATTCATCATTATTTGTGTGCTCCACCATGTCCATCTGCTCAAACTTTTTTGCGAAAAAGTTCTTCTATAGTTTTATTCATCAACACGTATAGTTTTGTGCTCTGACGGAGGCTTATGGTTTTTCAATTTAGATTGCTCCCGTAACGAATAAGTTCATGACTTTCTCTTTTGTTACAGCTGTGGCTGCCCTCTTCAGCCAGCTTGGATCCGCCTTGATTTACCTGGAACCTCTGATAGTTCGCACGTCAGACATAGCAGGAGATGATTCGAAGAAGTGCGAAGGCACCAGTGCTGCGAATCTCAGACATAGACGATCTAAACGAGAAGCGATTCGTCTCCCTGACGCTGTTCATCGTATCTCATCTCGAGTGAAACGCCAAACTCCCTCTACTTCAGATTGGAGTAGTCATCCAGGAGGCAGATTTAGCGGTGATATTTCACACGTACCTCCTCAAGAGGACCAAACAACTCAGTCTTCCGGAATTTCGTCGTCAGGCATCTACGGACGACCTCCAAATAGGCCATATGATAATTCGATATCTGGAGGTCAGGGTTTCACTTCCTCCAGATTTAAGTTCAATCCCAGACCATCATTCCGGCAGTCAAACGATGTTGTCCACGATGTGAGGAATTCTAGTAACTTGGACCCGATCAACCCAAATGTCTTTGGAAATCCTGGTACACAAATAGACCCAAATGCTCAGACGGATTCAACTGCATTTGGAAATTCAACGGCTCCGAGTTATCCAAATCTTTCGAGAGGCCAGCCTAATCGAAGGCCCCAAAGTGAAATTCCATACCTTACTGCATCCCATCACCTAAATAATTCAACCTTATTTAACGACGCTGCTGACCCACCCGCTGCCTTAAATTCAACTAATTTTGAAAATTCCATTGCTGAAACATACCTAAATTCTTTGAATAATGACACAGCAGCTAGAAATTATTTTGATCAGCCATTTTCAAGAACACAGAGCGGCACCCGCACCTCAAGCAGAAACAACGGCCCGTCAAATGGTCAGGACGAGACAACCTACATGGGTTCCTACAGCAATGACTACTCGCCTGGTCCCAAGGGGAGAACTGAACCAATGTCGGACAATAAAACTAACGTAGATGATGAAGTGACAACGTCTGGACACCTCGGTGTCGGAGCTACGGACCAGGCGAGGGATGCTGGCAACTCCAGGTCCAGGTCTAACTTTCATGGATTAGAACCGGAGTCAAGGATAATATCGTATGAATCTAATGTTACTCCGAAAGATATTGAAGAGGATATAATGGATCTCATGTACATCCGTAAGTGCTTACTAATGGTGTGTAGTAGTGAATATATTGCAGTTAATTCAATGTAGTTACTCGCTTGGCCAAGGTTAGTCTGATAAAGCTAATTATGATTATTCCTAAATTAATAAGCATAACTGAAACGTAAGTTGTTTCCTAAAAACGTTGATTTTTTAGCATTTTAAGCTCTTCGGCAAGTTTAGGAGACTAATGGTAATCACGATTGTTTTTTTTACAGGGAAATGAAAAAAGGGAATCTTTAAGATTACTTCTAATTTATTGCTCTCCGTCCCCCCATCATAATTTCAGTTAAGAACTCCGTTCAATGCCACATACGATTAAGTATAAACTATGACGTATTCAAGTCTTAAAAGTTACCAACTCCTTCGAAATTTTCCACCAAGAAAAACAGTGATTTCTTTATCGTTAAAATAGTTTGTTTGAACCGTTCATTTCCTGCCACGGAAAATAAGTTTAGCATCGTTAAATTTAAATGTTTCGAGCCGTTGTTTTCTAGATGAACGATTACCAGTTAACTACCGATGAAAAACCCTTCCTGCAAATTGTTTTCCAACGAATACTTATTATTGTTGGCCGTACCATCGAACTTCGGCATTTCATTAGTTCATTCAAAGTTCATTTTATTTTCTCGATGTACTATCTTCCTATAATAATTTCCTCATCGCGTTGGGCAGCATAGTAGTATTATTGAAACAGTACTTCTACCCAATAATTCTGACGAGAAAATGTTGCGCTAATGGTAATTAATATAAGTCAAAACGACCTATTTCTGGGTGACTTATGCTCAACAATCGGACTTTCTTTCTCGGCCGCAGAGGCCGGCATGGCAGGCCTGCTGTTCCTGTTCGTGGTTGTCTACTTCCCTGCCGCTCCTGCGTACCCGCCCTCGCCCTCATCGGCGACAGAGCGGCTCAATTACTTCGCTGGCATCAAGACCATGCTCAAGTGAGGGATATGACAGACCGACTGCGGCTTTTGTCGATACTGTAAATTGAATCTTCGTTCTATTTTTTAAACAGAATCTCCTGTCTTTACCGTAAATCAAATTTTCTTTCTTTACCTTCACCGAATATTCTTTCCTTACCGTAAACCGAATCTTCTTTCTTTAGCGTTTACCAATCCATCTGTAAATACCGTAAACAGAATCTTCTGTCTATACCGTACACTAAATCTTTTGTCTATACCATTAATTGAATCTTCTGTTCCCAATATCACAAATAAACTGAATCTTCTGTCAGTAATATAAACTATGTTTTCTTCCTGTACCGTGAAGTGCATTTATTCTGCCTTAAAAATAGATTTGAATTTGAGGAATATTTACGCTGCGTTAATTACATTCATTCTTCGTTAAATATGAGGCTTTCTTGTATTATACTAGTTTGCATGTACTGGTTTCAGTGTTTATACTAGATCATTAAAACGATGATAAAATTACCATCGAATTTACATTTTACGTTAAAATGGTTTGCTTGTAAAGTTCTGAAGAAAACGCATGCAGTGTACAAGCAAAATAATAAGAGGACATTTTTCTTCAGTGTATTCGCTATTTCCATTAAGATATTTTAAGCGACATTTCCTACTGACTTTGATGCTAAGTTAAATGGTCACAGAGAGATATACGCGAGAGTTAATTTTCACTAAATCCAGAAGAATTGATGAAGGTATGCGCACGTTGTGCTTCGGTTATCTAGACATTCTAACATCCTTAGATTTAATGTACTCAAATTAATTTAATGACTGTTTTTGAATATTAGTTCCATATCCATGAAACCTTTTAATAAGTTATAAATTAATTTCTGATTTTTGTCGGTCTACGATTTTGATTCATTTCTCTGTTGAAAGATATTGGAATAAATATTTTGTGATCTCTTTGTTTTTGTTTACCGGATTGGATCTGTGTATTTCCTCCATGAAACATGCTGAAGTTAAAATTGAAAAATTTTTCTCTCAGAATCATTATTCTGATTCACTTCATTTGTAAAATATACAACATTTACGCATCAAACTGAATCATATTTCATTTTGCACGGTTAGGATTCATTTCATCCAAGAAACCCACTGAGCCTTATTCACGCTGCAAGGTAAGGATCAGTGGCGCAGCCAGCCGAGAACTTCGGGAGGTGGGTAGACATTAATGATCAGCAATCTTTATCAGCACCAATGGTTGCGCTAATACAATAATGATCCATTTCACCCATGAGACATGTTGACGACGTCAGCACCAAAAAATTGACATTTCTGGTTCTACAATTAACAATAATGATCCATTTCACCAAAAAATTGACATTTCTGGTTCTACAATTACGATCCACTTCAACCTTGAAATACATTGGAATTTACACTTAAAATTATTCTGTTTAGCTCAACGCGTAGAATGCAGTTATTTTAAGAAACATACTGGAATTACGAACCTGAAATTCATCTATCTGGACCTGCTTCATGATCTATGTCAGTCTTGAAGCATGTTGACGTTACTTTCTGGTTGACCATCATCATTACCATCTGTTCTTTCTGGGCTCATATTCATGATTCCCTGTAACTCTTTAAATATGTTGACTGGGTTACCATCTTCATTACCATATGTTCTTTCTGTGCTCATATCCATAATTCCCCGTCACTCTTTAAATGTGTTGACTGGGTTACCATCATCATTACCATTTGTTCTTTCTGTGTTCATATCCATGATTCCCTGTCACTCTTAAAATATGTTGATTGGGTAACCATCATTATTACCATTTGTTCTTTCTGGACTCTTATTGATGATTTCTAACACAAGGCTTGAACATTTCTGGAATTCCAGGAGCCCGCAGATGGTTCTCCTGACCGTGACCTACGCGTTCTCGGTGGGCATCCCCATCGTGTGGGTTGCCCTTATGAACTTTTCCCTCTGCTGCATCGGCATCGGTCAAGTGAGTTTCCCACCGAGAGACCATTTCATTAATTTGATGCAATTAATTCATGGAGCCAAGTAGTGCTTCAATTTCATGCAATTAATTCATGGAACCAAGTAGTGCTTTAATTTCATGTAATAAATTCATGGAGCCAAGTAGTGTTTTAACTTGATGTAGTAAATTAAAACACTACTTGGCTCCATGAATTTAGTGAAGCAAATTAAAGCACTACTTCGCTCCATGAATTTATTGCATCAAATTAAAGCACTACTTGGCTCCATGAATTTGATGGAACAAATTCACGGAGCCAAGTATGCAGTGCTTTAATTTTGATGGAATAAATTTATGGAGTCAAGTAGTGTTTGTTTAGTGGGAAATACAGTGTGTGAGGTTCGTATAAAGTCATGATGTCATGTGTATATCCTTTATAATATGTATTGTTTAAATTTTAAGAGCTATTATGTACACGTACTACGTAACATCTATGGTTTATGCGTCTCTTGAACCTGTGCGATAAATTCATCAATAATGTAACTTCAATTAACTTAGCATTTTATTTATTGAACTCTGTCATATAACACAAGCATGGCTGGTACAACCTTGATCTAAAACTGAAATATTCCAATAAAGATCGTTTTGTAGGTTTTCGTCTCGTTAGAGCATCTGAGGTTCTTTTGATGTCCGCTCGTTATTCTTCACCAGACATTCTAATTTATGTTACTAAATGCTTAAATTACAGAAAAAATATTTCATTCATCAACATAATTTGTGAAAATAAATCTACAAATGTGCGAAAGGAGTATGTTAGCGTCGTGTTGATCGGACAAAGATGAAAAATAGTCCGATTTTTTTATTCTTATAGCTGATCGACGATGGGCGGAAATCCGATTTGTCACATGCCTCTCAAGTCATGGTTAGGAACAAACATATTATTTTTGGTGCTTTGTCTCACTTATTTTGTATTTAGGTTAAATTCGGTCAGAGTGTCGAAAATAAGATGGCCCAGGTAGAGAGGCATGACATGAAAAAAAATGTTATTTTGATTTTTCACACAGAGTTCAACCCTTCTTCACACAGTGTTTTAATGCTTTTCAGATCTTTTACGCAACGTTTAAATATTTTCCTTACAAATGTTCACGCTAATTTCAAGTATTTTTCTTGATTTGACGGCATCTGAAATTCACCAGGACGAGTCCAAGAACGTGGCGATAGCGGCGATCCTGACGTCATGTGTAACAGCCTTCATCGCTGCCAGAATCACTGACCTGATCTTCGGGTACCTGAAGCGCACCATCATCGTCCTGCTCACCCTGGCGTCCTTCTGCTTTTTTTGGTTCCTCCTCATCTCCACGGCAGCCATCAATGCGTCCGTGGGTCAGTCGCATTGATTGCAGGAATTTCTAGCTCAGTGAACAAGAAACTCAGAGCCAAGATCTATCGAGCCTTTGCGTCCCTGTAAATAATTTGCAAGTATAAGAAAAAGATGTTTCTTGCGCTGTTGAATAAGATCAGGACGAATAAAAAAATATATGGGGATAAACGGTAAATGATCGAATACCCTTTGTTGACTCTGAACAGTATGATTTTTATGGAATTTATGTCGTATAAAGACTAGAATATCGTTGTGAAGACTAAACTTATAATTTTATATTGTCATAATGAATTTATTTTAAAGACTATTTAGAAAGACTTTAATCAACAAAGGAAGTTGGTTAAAGCTTAGCAGCTTTTTCCTTACATTTACAATGTGTATTCATGTTAGAAAGGTCGTATTTAACTAATTTAAAATTCTATTAATTTTATTTGTGTATGGTTTAACCGAATTTTTTAGGAAATGCCAACAATATTAGAATACCATAAACGACGTTGAAAAAATTACTCCCATAAGAGGGCAGCTGTGGGAATTTCAAAACCAGAACTCTTTGTCAAGTAGGACAATCTTTTCGGCTCTTTAGAGTATATATCTGAATCTGATCAATTTCATGCCAGTGCCACCATAATTTCTGCCCCGATTCAAGAAGTGGCAAAGCTGGACAGACTTGAAATTGATGCTTCATGAGTAGCGATGCATGACTTAAAACATCGTTTATGAATTTTTTAGCATACTCTTGCAAAGTGTGTAGTATAATTTTACAGAGTTCTATAGCATTCTCTAGATTAAAAATTTTATGGTAGTTTAAACATTTTCATGTGATGAGCTTCTTAATTGAATTGCATTGCTTTACTTTGTCATCCTCGAGGCTGAGCGTTATGAAATGACTTTCCTATACATATTTTTTGCTAGAGTTGCTGTAAATTGAAGTGTACGAATTTTTAACGCGTCGCTATTAATGATTTTTTAATCTTCCGCATTATGGCGCACTTTCGTTACGATCTCAATTCTGCGAACTTAGAAAAGTATTGTTATTTTGAATAGGGGAATCAAATGAAAATACTTTATTTTATTGCATTTCATTTTGCACAGTGCTACAGCTCTCAGAACAGCAGAAATCGGGAGGTAAAGAAGAGTAGAAATTTAGTAGCTGAAAGTAAAAGTTTCATATGAATATTTCGAGGAAAAATTCAGCAATCAGGATTTTGGGTTACGGAAACTGATTTGTCTGCAGTTCACATCTACGCCTTCTTATTCAGATTAGTCACTCAATGAATAGGTCAGATCGATTCTTACTAATTTTGAAAGCCTTATCCTTGTTATTGTAGCTTAAAACTTATAGATTTGATCTCAATGCCCACCTATCTTCATTTAGGCGTGGAGAAGGGGCACAATAACGCATGTGATAACAGCTTCGATCATGATTCCTGTATGTATCTTTGGATATAGATTGAGCTGCTTTATTTTTGAAATTCTAGCATTTAACGTGAGTTCTGTCCTTATTTTTTAGCTGAATTTATGCCCTCAAATTTTTGCTCACAAACCGTGAGTTTCTATTGAATTTGGTATGAAAAATTCTTATTTTGTAGCCCTTGATTTTGATTCAATTTAGAAATCCCTTAAGTATTCGTTTCCAAATCTTGCATTTCAATTTCTTTTTGTTATGACGAATTCATGCTTCGTAATTCCATGGGTCTGTTTAGAATTTTGAGATTATTTTTTCTAATATGCAGGATTTCGATTCTTAAACTTTGAGTTTCAGTTTAACTTGATTTAAGAAACTCGTATTTTAGAGCTTCTTTTTCATTTAATGTACCGACCATCTTCCGTTAGCGCAAGTTTCGGTTTTTGTTTAATTCGTAAACCATTCGTTTCTAACTCGAGCTTTGGGTTGCAGTGCAAGTGTACCTGTCAGTGACCGGAGGAGTGGCTCTCCAGTACGCGACTGTGCCGCTCCTCACGGAGCTCGCTGTCGAGATCGCCTACCCGTGCCCAGAGAGCGTGGTCGGGGTCATGATCATCGGTAGCTTCAACATCGTGGCTGCTGCTTTCTTGCTCCTTCTGATGATTCCTTCCAATTGTGAGCGAACTGTTCGTAATTATTGTAACTTCTATTATGTTGCATTTCCCCTTGTAGTGTAGGGGATGCTTAAATTGAGTCGCATTCCTCTCGTTTAGAATACGGAGAATTTTGAATTGTGCTGTATTTTTCTCGTTTAGAGTCTAAAGAATTTGAATAATGCGGATTTTTCTCTTGCAGGGTAAGGGAAAAATTAATAGTACCAAATTCTCCCTTTCTTTTTTGAAAATGCGCAAAGAACTATAGCAGTTCAGTGCAGTAAACTACATATAATGCAGCGACACAGACGTCATGTCCGCTTTTTCAGCAGTTTCCTTACTCTGTATTTGGTCGTGTTCCTGCAGTTATTCTTTGTTAACTTCCCTGATAGAAACCGAGCCGCATTGAGAGACTATACAGTACTGACTTCTTGTGCCGTTTAGTAGTATTTAGTGCTCTACCGCTAGCATAGTTTCCACGGCACTAAATATCTGGCCGCTGCTACCGATCTTCTCTGCAACCAGAACAATTAGCTCTATGTGATACTCTGAATCTGGCTGAGTATCTTACTGCGCCGAACTGCAGAAAGCCAGTACAGACACTGCGCGGGATTTTAATTGGGTTGTTGTGAACTGGGAATTCAAATTTTGTCCCATGTTCGCTAGTAGTGCACGAGAAAAAGATACTCAACTATCTAGCTCTCTGTGTTATCACATCTTTGCTACTTTTTTCGCTAAACACAATCTGCCGAATTATATTATGACTTTCGGTGAAGAGGGACGTTTGTTCAACAAGGTGAAACAGAACCAAGGGTCTAAATGGCCTCAAGTGAGTGACTCTCTACTAATTAGTTACTGGAGTGAGCAGAGTTTAAGCATTACATTTTCTTAAAATATTGAGAAATACATATTTGTTGTGAATAACTATCTCCTGTGATTATCTGTACTCAGCGATAAAATTCGTTCCATTGTCTACTAAAGCTTATTTCCTGCTTCAAATGAGTTTTGAGTTAGTTTTTCGATGATGTGATTAGTACACATTTACATCCACGTAGCCCTGCTTCACCTCTTCTTTTCTCAAGAGATATTGAGGGCATCAATAATTATTAGATGCAAGCTCTGAGCTTATACATCGCAATGGTTTTTTACTGGACAAATTTTCCAGCCATTGTCACGCAGCTTCTCTGAAATTACGTCTTAACGTTTTGATAGATTCAGTTTTGGTGCGGTCTTTTTGCTTTGTTTTTTTTATTTCTTACCTTGTCCTATTATCTTTATCTACTTCGCGATGAAGACTCGCAAAAAAATTTGTCATTTTTTAAGTGTGTTGGAACTAAAACTTGGAACTCAATACCTGAGGAGATCCGTGAAAGTAATTCTTACAAGGTATTCAAAAAATATCTTGAGTCTCACATCCTATCAGAATACAAGTCGTGTAAGATCACCAAGTCAAATCTTGCCTCCCTCATGTCAGATCCTGATGATGTACTTAGCCACGGGTAATATCGCCGATCTTCAGTCTGCTCTTAAATCGTTTATCAAATATACTGTTGAATATAGTCCATATGACCTATATCGTAAAATGAAGCATCAAATATCGAATTAATTATCTCATTGATCAGTCAAATGCGAAACTAGGTTAAGTGAATTAGGTTAAACTTTATTGGACACCTTAGAATAATGTGATGGTAGGATGCTCTAGAAGTCGCTGAACTTGTTCGGGCCCACAGGTAGCTATACGTTAATTTGATCATTGTACTAGACTTAAGTAACATTCTACCTCTGTAACACCTGTGGTAAATAAATTGTTTAAATTGTTTAAATTGTTAAATTGTGTGCGTGACAATTTTTGCGCATCAAAGGCGAAACGGAACTTTATGTCATTTTAATTCCTCGAATAACTGGACTTTTTTAAAAAATTTCAAAAAATTCCATGTTTGAGACGACAATTGCTTAATTTACTTTCAATTTTTTTCGCGGAATGTGGAATTAATGAGAACTTGCCAGTTTATTTCGACTAAGAGAAAAAAACTGAATTGAAATTTTTCACCTCCTGTGTGTTCCTCTCTTGAAAAAAGTTAAAAGAAGTAAAAATTATAATTTTAGCCGTACTCCAAAATCTTGATATTCTAATCTCGTAGATATTCATTGATACTGCTCAAAACTTAACTTGAAGCTAGTCACATTTTTTTCGATCTTTGCGTTCGAATAATATTTTTCTAATCTTTTATCACTTATAGTGCAAACTTTAACCAACGCTCGTCTTCGCATTAAACAATATATTCAACCTTTCAACCTCTTTTCATTTTTGTGAAAATTTTTCCTAATTTTTCGCTCAAGTTTGTAATTTTTTTAAATTCCTTGCGCGTATAATAAAAAGTTTTTATTCCCCAGCATTTTACCTTTAACAGTATAATTTTTAGCCAACGCACGTCCTCCCTCTAAAACAACAATATTTGTTTTTCAATCTCTCATCATTACGTACGAATTTTGCCTCACTCTGCTATACTCCTGTCCAGGCTACATCTGGGTAAACGGCGTGCTGGTCGCATGCACCTCCTTCACGATCATCCCTTTCCTCTTTGTGAAGGAGATACACGGACGACGCGCTACCGACATGGCTGGGGCGCAGGCAGAAGCTCTTCAAGGTGACCTAAAAAATAATACATTATTCTAATCAAGCCTAGTACCTATCGTCTCGCACAGTGGTTTTTGAAATTCCTTATAAGGCATTTGAAACACAATGATAAGACCTGAACTCAATGACGGTTACGCGGTTGTCATATCATGACTACGTCTCTGATTTACTTCTTTTCTCGAAAGTGTATCTTGACTACATTCGAGTATCTCAGTAATTTTAGATCTTAAAAGTGTGTGTGTTTTTTTAAAATATCAGACTAATGATTAATCCAGGCTACCTTGCTTAACTTATTTGCCGGGGCATCTATGATTTTAGCGTCGCCTGAGCACTGGGCGGCTAAAGTCATGGATGCTTCGGATAAAAAGTTAGATTGTGTTGTGAAGAAGCTTAGTGTATAATTCAAGCGTGGATTTTAACCATTAACATTAATACGTACATCAGCGATGGAGTTAGTCTTGAATCGTTTTATTCTATTAAACTACAATTATTCTCCTGTATTCACAAATAGAAATATTCATTAGAAACGTGGTGAAGGAAACAGCAAAAATTATTTCAGTGGGAGAAGAAAAGGTTACCATACTAAACAGTGTCCTTCTGTACTAAACAGCTTCAACGCTAAAATAAGAAGAATAAGTAAATATCCTTCAGTTAAAATTACGTACAGGAAAATTCCATTGAATGGAAATGGCGACTAATATTTCGTTTGGAATAAATTAGATGAAACTAGCGGCAAAAAATCAATGAGAGGCCGAACTACTCAAAACGTTTATTTGCTACCCAAGTTATTTTATACTTATTTATTATATTAATGAATATGAGCTGCTAGAGAAATCTCACCCACGTATGGATAATAACACGGAAAGCGAGTTTAATGATAACTGCGTCGTAACAAACCACAGAGATGTAGTTACACACACCACACTCGTTTGTTTATCTAAACCGACAAGAAACGTAGAGCTAATCTACAAGCGAGGAAAGGTGGAAAAATTAGAAAGCACAAAAACATTCTTCACATAAACTTCTGAGGAACATGATGAACAACACATCCATTGAATTTGTACCCAACACTACGTATACTGTACACTCATATCGCCTAGGGCAACTATAGAGTTTGTGTGCTAGGATTGAGCCAGGCATATATCATCCCCCCTTGTTGTGATATCGGAAAAATGAACCGTATTATTTGTGTTGTGTTTTGCAGGACATGGTAACATTTTAGAGGAACTTCCAACACCCAAAACTCCCGCTGCAAAAATATCGGCAAAATGAACTGTATTATTTGTGTTATTTTTTGCATGGCATGATAAGCTCTTTAATGAACGGTTTTTTTATTTTGTGTTTTACAGGACATGGTAACCTTTTTAATTAACCGTTTTATATGTTTTTTGTTTTATAAGACACGATAACCTTTATAATGAATCGTTTTATTTATTTTGTGATTTACAGGACATGATAACCTTTCTAATGAACAGTTTTATTTATTTTGTGCTTTGCTCGACATGATGGCTTTTTTAAAGAACTGTTTAATTTATTTCGTACTTCACAGGACATGATAACGTTTTAGAGGAGCTTCCAGCGCCCAAAACACCCGCTGCCAGCCCCGAGTACACGACCGACACCGCCACCTGCGACGACAGCCGCGGTGACGGCGACAGCCGCAGTCTCGACTTGGCAGACCTGGCGCCCAACTCGCACCACACTGAGCTGTAACTTCATAGATTTTAAAGGTTTATTTCTACAAAAGTGTGTACATTGTTTCGAGTAAGACACCAGGGTAAAGTTATCATGTAACAGTCAACTGTATCAGCACTGCGGACGTATTGTGTTACGAGGCTTCTGTGGTAATCTACCACGCGAGGAAAATTGTTCAAATAAAGCATGGAAAATAACTTAGTTTGCTTAGACTTGTAAAAAAGAATTAATATCGGGTTTAGGAAGATGAATTCAGCTCTTCTTTGTGGTTCAGGGCTTTAAAAAATTGTTACAAATTTTTTGCAAAAGAAAAATTTTGTCCCAAAACCGAGACACTTTTGTGTGTCATGGGCTTATACGACACACTTAAGTGTGTCTACCATGACACACTTTAACGTAAATCAATTTTATTCCACATAAATATTTCACTTTATCAGACGGGTCACTGAGTATACTAATGTACAGACAACGTCTAAGAACGTCTGAGAATTAGAAGAAAAATTAGTGAAGGTGTTTGGGTTTTTAAGAGAATTGTACTTCATTCATAAAATCTAAACACAGTTCAGTTTTCTACAAAAAGATTTTAGCCGTTTGAAACGTGAATATGTATTTTAACTCTCTCAACCACTTTGATATGTGGTCAACGGAAATATTCCACTGTGTATCAAAATATTTTGAATAATCGTGTGAGACACACAGGTGTCTCAAAAATTTCTCTCAGTGTGTAACGAAAAAACAGAAATGGTCTTGTACCCTGGAGCTTAGTGACACAGTTCGAAAATTAATGTCCAGAGATAAAAATTAATTCTGTCTTCCAATTCATGTGCATGAGATAGCAGATGTTGAGCGTTGGGATGCGTAGATATTTATTCTGTATTCTGTGTTGATATTTATTTGTTCTTTGATTTGCGCACATTTAAGTTTATATACAGGGATCTATAAGAAGCAAGATGCCAAACCTGGGAGCGAATTTAAGTCTGAAATCAAATCGTACAAAACATGTCAGACTCCCTATTGTTTTGTGTTGTCAATATTGTTTCAGTAAATTTAGGAAATTATGACGTTTCTTTAAAGTTTCCTTCTTCATCTGGGAATTGATGAGCTCCAATAATTGCTGTTTATAAAATTTCCTGTTGGTTTTTCTCACTTAGTGTCACAATTTATAACTTACGAGTGCTTCGTCAGTAAACTGACAACTGCAGGTCATTAGTTACGATTTTCCATTACTTGTGTATCTGGTGTATTTATTGAATGAAAGTCGGAATAATTACGAATGAATGCATTTTGCTCCGGGAATTTTTTTGAACTTTGTTGATAGTGGGAACTATTACGAACGAATGCATTGTGTTCTGGGAATTTCTTTGAACCTTGAAGCGATTCTGTTCAAAAAAGTTCAGATTTCTCACCCTGCAATCCATGCAATTGGTTGGAATTTTAAGCGCAAAATATACCGGGCTTTTTGAGATGTAATTTCAGAGAATAAAACTTCTCATTTTTGCTATTCAAACCAACACTTTATTTCCACTACGCAGAATAACGATAAAAAATGAAACCTTTTTGCCATTCTGGGGAGCGCCAAGTAAATAGAGTTAAAATTTATTGTATTTTCCTCGACGTATCCATATTCTTTAGTACGTCCAGATATTTTTATTCACGCTCGCATTTTTTCCTACGCAGCCGTACCACTCAAAGAAAGGAAATTTAATGAACCCACATTGAAGTTCCAGTAACTTTATCTGCCCTCTGAAGCAGATTCAATTAAATGGGATTTGCATACCGGAGCACAAGAAAAAAAGTGTTATTCACGTGGGAGTTTCTTGTTTTGTGTTTCTGTTGCGTTAGTGAAACGATCGCAATTATAGTGAAAAATTCGGCGGTACCGTAAATTTCCTGCATTATATAGACGTGCGCATTACATTGTTGCATCATTTGTACGATCACTCACTGCTACAAATCAGTTCAAGCGATATCGTGTACATTTTCTTTTCTCCATCCCAATTGTGCCTTCCTCCTTCCTCTCTTTGGAACGCTTTTTTGGCGGTTGGGGAGTCTTAAACTGACATCTAATCTAATCGTGTACATTTCATGCCAAAAAAATAACCACGTTGCCAATTATCCATTAAAAAAATAACCACAAATGGATAATTTTTGCTTGTATTCCGAAGGTTTGTGGGCGTGAGGTTCTTTTCAGAGCACGCAGGGAGGGATAAAAGTTATTGCGTGTCTGATATTGGAAAGATAATTGTTAAAATTTGCATGTTTTGCTCGTGCAGCGGACGCTACCGCCATTGTCGAGTTCCGAGATGCTAGAAGTTATTCTTGGCAATGAATTTTTACGAGTTGGCTGAAATTTTGTCAAGGACAATGTACACTCTAGAATCCAGATCGATGAAAATGGAAACAAATGATAAAATATAAGATAACTGTAGCGATAATTATTATTGAGAATTTGACGAGTCGTTTTGATATCTTCGTGTTGGTAAGGCGGTTGGTTTTCGCGCCAGTGAACAGTTTGGCGGTAAAAATACTGTGCCTCATATAGTGCTGACCACAGGGTGCCTCTTAATTTTAGAATATCATCCATTCAAGTATTTGTAATTATGCCTTACCTATTCTTTATGTTTAGTAGATTAGTACAGAACGCTTCCTTACGATTAAAGCTCATCCATTTGTGAGTTTGTATTACTTCTTAACCTGAGTCTTCAAATCTAACGTAAAACATTTCTGATACATTGAGTAAATAGATTTCGATACGGAGACAGTTGAATGCTACATCTTACATGAAATTTTGAGTCTTGAGTGAACGCAATAAACTGTTTACATGCAACATATTCGAGTTTTATAGTCCATTTAACTTCTTGACTGCGACGTGAGCCACCGGTGTACACCACGGTGGTGTACACGGAGTGAATCTTTATTACGCTGTTGACCGACAGGTAGTCACAAACTCAATTTCCATAAATACTTAATCAAAGCTAAATGAAAGCACGATCCAGTCAGTGTTTGCTATTCTCAACATTGTTTGCTGCAAAGGGGTTGAAATTTGAGTTCAACATTCAACATTGAACTTGAGTTTATCCTATCGCGGTCAACATTTTAAAAAACATCGTTTGTTTTTTGTTTCAAGCTCCTCTTGTTGTTCCCGTTCGACTCAAGCTCGTGTTTGCCTCGTACGACACATTTTTTTTATAGCAGTACTTTTATTATATTTCTATGCTTGCTGTTGTTGCATCAAGGTTAAAAAATTTTCCCATAAAAAACAGCACGTGACGTAGCCCTGTCGTCAGATGAACGATTTCTGTTTGCTGTGCCACTACGAAGACGCATATTGTTTGAAATTCGTCTTTGGCTACATGAGATATTTATGTTGTATTACAATCGTGTTGTAATGTTGTATTACAATCGTGTTGTAATGTTGTATTACAATCGTGTTGTAATGTTGTATTACAATCGTGTTGTAATGCTATGGTACAACAGTGTTCGATGCTCGTCAACGTTGAGTACGAAGCTCCGAGTTGAAAACGGCTAAGATGTGTTCAACTTTGCTTTTCTGTTCTCTGATTTATGTCTTTATGCGGAATTATTTGTCAAGAGTCCTACTTAACATCTCATTGCCATGAACGTGATAAGATTCGCCATAGTGTATACATGGTTTTAGAATTAAATTCTATGATGTTTTTGTTGAAACATTTTAAAAGCCAATGAAGGTTTTGTACCATCTTTATTAGAAATTGACTGTTTTTCTTTGTTCTTCTTTTGTTTAAATTAAACTTCGTGAATATTGTTTAGAAAGCTACCTTATCCTTTAACGTTGTTTTGTGTTCACTGCAATTTATATGAAATACGTGCAGGTGTTAATACAGTTATGTTGTTTTCTGTACTGTAATGTGTAAGAGTTATGTATAATCTTGTTGAAGAGCTTTAAATATTTTGCGTTATATTTAAGTTAATCTTCTTGTGCCAGTTCCATTCTTTGATGAACTTTGAAGAGTTCCAATTGTTCGTGAAGATGCTGTTTTGTTTGCCAATTATGTTCTCCGCCAAATCATTCTCTACGCTGTCAATCAAAATATTCTTCAATAAAACTAGGACATTTTTCGCGACTATGTGAATATAAAAGACGAATAAAACACTTAAAATTATAATGGTTTTACTTTAAACACCTTCATCTAGACGCGTTCGATCGAATGAGACTCGTGAACGTGAATCGAATTTTGCTAACTTTGAAAAAGGGATAATTCAATAGCTCACAGTTGAAATACTGAAATTTGGTACACAACTAATATTTTCCACAAAACTCGGTACACCCGAGCTATCATAACCCACTGCGCCTGTCACATCTCAGCTAACCCACTCAACCCGCTACATCTCAGCTAACCCACTCAACCCGCTCCATCCCCGCTAACCAAATAAGTCCATTCGATCGAGCACACCCAGTACAGCCCACCCTGCCGTGGGAAGGAGTGGGGAACCTCAACCGATGAGCACCTTCCTCTTCTTCGTGTGCAGGCCGGGCTTGAAGTCCTCGAACAGTGCCTCCATTTCGGCCCTCTCCTTCTCCTGATCTAGCACCGCCGCCGCTACCATCGCGTCTACGTCCTCCGTGTTGTACTTCGAGCCCTGCAACACACATGCACGTATCATGACACTTTGACCGCAACGTGCGCCACCAGTGACCACGGAGGGATTTTCATCATGCTGCTGACCAATCATTAATCACAAACTCAATTTGGATAAATACTTAATAAAAGCTATTGATCCAGTTGGGGCATGATCTAGTTAATGTTTGAGACTTTCAGAATTGTTTACCACAATTCATTTTAAATTTGAGTTGAATATTGAACTTTGATTTAACCAATTGTAGTCTAAGTGTTAAAAATGCAATTTAAAAAAATTAACTCATTTTGAAAAATGGGCCAAAGAATTTTACATCAGATTTGCAGAGGAAGTTCACTCGTGGAAGTGTAATGGTACTCGTGGGAACGTTGGTCATGTAACCTAGATTACATTCACAGTCCTGTTCATTATTGATTTGCTGCGAGGCTCAATAGAGAGCAGGAGACGTAATAACATAGTGTGAAAGACAGTGTCTCATTTGGAACAGCTTTCTGCAGCCACTGCTCTCGCGACCACGGACAAGGTTTGGAGCTCCCATCCAAAAGCTGGATAGTGGCTGACAGAGGCTTGATGAATCCCGAGATTGTACGGTCACATTTTCACAAAAATTGAAGATACCGATTGAGATACACGAACGGAAATGAAGATGCTTGCTGGAGGAACAGTAAAAATAACTAGTAACTGTGAAAGATTTTCGCCTTTCCACCTAATTTTCCACCTAATTCCATTTTCACTTAATTCCAGAGAGAAAAAGCAGCATGAATAGAGTTATAGGGATGAGATAATGTTGTGCATGGTAACAAAATTATGATCCTGTCGTGGAAAGCCGATAATTCTCATGGTTTACGACCATTTAAAATGAATGGTGGTGAAATCATCATGGAGTTCTTACCTTTAAAAAATTATCGGTGGAATGGTCAGGAAAAAAAGAGCTTGCTTGGGGGTGGAATCATAACAGAAAAGTGAGCTTTTTTGGTGGGGGAACTATCATAGTGAATCATCTGAAGAGATATGTTGTTCCAGGAGTCGGAGCTACGTATCAGAAAATAACAATATCGTTAAATAAAGGTGGCAGAATGATCATGAAAGAAAGAACTTACTTGGAAGTGAAATCATGATCCAAGAAAGAGCTTTCCGTGCAGTGAAAAAAACACCGTGAAATAATAATTTTTTGTTTTATTAAATAAGTCTGAGCTTTAGAAAATAGCAGTATAGTTGAATAACGGAAGTAGAATAATCAAGTACGAAAGAGCGCCCTCCTTCAAATCTTCATACAAAGAACAGCTTTCTTTGCATTGAAATATTCATGGTGGAATATTAAAAAATTAATCTTATTTTATCAAGTAAATTTATACGTCACAAAATACCGGTACTGTTAAGTAAGGTGATGGAACCTTTATGAAAGGAAGAGCTCACGTGGAAGTGGAACCACCTCCTCAAGATAAGTTTTTGTGCACTAAAATAATCCAAGTGTATCTTCTAGGGAGAAAAAACAGTCAGTGGTAGGAAATATAGTCGCTGAAATATAGTCAGTGATGCCATAGGAAATAGCGTTACCTTATGTGCACATTCACGGTGGACTACCGTTCTCGTTATCGATTTTGAAAAGCGAATTACTGGGCTTCAGAAATTGAGAAAAATTCCATTGTCATGAAAATTGAAGAATAGAAATGAAGAGCATAGCGCATTATTGACTAGGGAGAATTAAGATGACTATTATAATACAATCTCACGAACTGTTCGTTTAGTATGCGACAAGGTAGTCACTACCCGTATAGCTAATATTGTTTCTATGGAACCTGCACTATATTGTAAAACGAGTTTCTCCCGTGCTTGCCAGATCTCAACACTCATGACAAGAATATATGGGAAGAAGATGACTCGAGAGCAGCGAGAAGAGCGTTCATTTTGTCTATTTATTTCACCCCTACGACTGATCTAAATACTTAAGTGAAAACTCTCAAACCTGAACCAATGCTACGCGAGAGAGCGGCAACATTGCTTAGGATTATCATCCATATTCACCTCTTCACAAATAAAATTTTCTGGTGAACTGATTAGCTGCATAATTTGGTCGGAAATGAAATTTGGTCGGAAAGTTCTAAATACAGGTATAAACAAAGTATTCCGTTAAAAAATTGAAATAGGAGCTTTCATTTGAACTAGGGAAAACATGAGAAAAGTAGAGGAAAATTATGGGTGGTCGAAAAAGTTGTGCTGTGACTTTCCGTAAACCCCGTATCGCATGCAACCCTCGGGAGAAAGAGGAAACAATCAACATGCAGGGAGGAGCTACTGACGGAGGAGTTCATGCAGCTGTAGAAGCCGTACGCAGACATGGCTCCACCCACGACCATGAAGGCGATTCCTATGATGAGGGGCAACCCCGCCATCTCGTCTCAGTCCTGGCTCTCTGCAGAGTGAAGCAGAGTTGAAATTACACCATCGTATCTTATGAATGAGAGAGAGGAATTGTATACTCTAAGTTTACTCCAAATGTGTAGCTCTGCACTGCAAAAGTGTGAACTATTGTTAAAATTAAACCACCATCTTCGATAAAGGAGAGTAAAATCTTAGACCCAGATTGAGTTTATTCTAACTCATCAGCTCTGCAGTGTAAAAAATGTAAACTAATGTTAAAATTAAACCTCCGTATCTTCTAAATGAGAGTAGAATCTAGCCCATTCAGCCTGAGTTTACTCATTGTAAAAATGTGAATTACCATCACTTGAATGGGAAAATCACAGCGTATCGGTGGCCAGAAGTACTGAGTTAGATCATTGTTAACCCCTTCACTGAGAGTATTTTCTTGAAAAGCATCCTGTGAGAGGCAGTATGTGTGCCTGTCGCCGCGAGAGGGTTGAGCTGTGCCCTGCACATCGTGGTCTATCCATTCTGAATTTCATATTGAATGAAATTATGCCTTAACTGACATGGAAAAGAAATTTTGGGCGAAAAAACTCCTCGAACGAAAATTCAGATGGTTATTGGAGGAACCGTCGAAGGTACTAGTGACTATGATAGGTTTTCGCATGATTATTTCCAAATACACTGGAATTCCCTCCAAAGTATTGTATCCTAAAAGTAGGTTAAAAACATAGAAGTTCAAAAATTTAAAAGTCTACTGGGAATGCAATAATATTTTGAGAGAAATTACTTTCGTTGTCCTTAATTACTCAACATCGGAGAAAAAATATTCCGTGACATAAACAAAAAATCTATCACTCTTTCCTCCGCTTGAGATCATCAAAGCGTTCGCCAGCATTGGGCATGAGAGACTGCTGCAGAAAATATTGGAAACGTCTAGCCTTAGAATTGACACACGTGTGGTTTCAGAGATGCCTTCAACATCTCTCTCATGCAGCACGTTCAACGAACAAAATGTCGCCATTCAAACAAAATAATTTTGAAGTCCCTCATGAATCAGGCCTTGCCCTGTTCTTGTTTTATATTTTCATTAACGATTACCCCTCTATGTCACCAAGCACAAAAGTCTCAATGTATGCTGATGATGTCCAAAGCGGCATAACAAGATTGATAGCTGATTTGCCAAAAATGCCAGTCAGTCATAGTTGAAAGCCTCTGAACAACCTGTATTTGCGATACGGTCAAAATTACCGTAAAACTCTACTCAAGTTGACGAAATAGTTCATTTTTAGGTCAAAGAATGCAATCAGAAAATTGCCATACACAATTTTTATATTTTCTCTGGCAATTGGAAATAACATAATCGAGTCTGGGGTAAAGTTAAAAGCATTTGTGTTAGGTTTGACTAAAACACGCCTTTCAAACTGCACAAGGAAACAATATGGAATAAAATCAGCGGAACCTTGATGTTTTTCATTGGATTAAGAACACACTTGACTTAAAAAGCCTATACTATTGGTCATTTTATGTTTAATAAAATCGCGTATGAACTACTGCAATTTTGTCTGGGGAGACAAACATACCTCATTATCTCAAAAAAAAAAAATTAATAAATCTATAAACTTTGCAGCTGAAGTCGTGTATAAAGGAAAATTCAAGAAAAGCGATCGTGAAAGCCCTTACTTAAAAAAAACTAGTCTGTACCACGATACCTGAAAGACTTCACCTTAACTAAGCTCGACACGTGTTTTCGTATTCCTACTTCCCTGAGGGTAATTTTTTAACATTTACCTAAAAGAGTAACTATTTTAAATTGAGTTGCTATTTGATCAACAGGTGTTAATTTGCCAGTGCATGTTCATTTTATTGCATGTACCAATGTCTGTACAGTGTTAGTGAGAACAACGAGAGAATGAGAAACATAAAAATATTTTTTTTTACTCATGACGGATTTTCCGCTGCATCCACTAAGAAATTAAAAACAATCTCATTTTCTCGCTTTCAACTTTAGCGTCTTTTTTCAAGAACTCTTATCAATGCAGCCGTCAATTCAGTGTGGCTAAATTGAGTTTTTATTTTATTGCAAAATAACCGAGAACTTCAAACTGGGACGATCACATTCGCCATACGTATTACAGCCAGCAAGTATTAAATCATTAATCATTAAAAACTCACGTATTTTAGTTAATAATTTTAATTCACTGATTTGAAAAGAGATTCATTGCTATCCTTGTGAGTGTCGTATGTTTCTGTCTCCCAAAATATGAATATATGAATAAAAATGATCGCGAGCTTTGGAACTTAGACTTTATAAACAATTCTCCATCGATTATGCGCAAGGCGTTAAAATTTATTACATCGTTCAATTGGTTTATATGTTTCAGATGAGAGTGTTAGGCAAGCCCTTCTGTAAATTTGGTTGTTGAACCCTCCTTCATTACGTGAAATAATTAGTGAGATTATTTTTTTAATATGATTTTTTTTAATTGGCCATGCAGCGAGCATGGCCACTTCGATTAGTGCTCGCCGTATTCTTAGCATCAAATCTCCAAACAACAAACCTTTTGTTTTATAACCACCATCATTTGTTTACACTCGTCATACTCTCAACGTCATTGGTCACTACTGTGCACTCGTCTAACTTCTCGTGTTGGTGTGATGGTTCACTAAATATGTAATAATCCCAATTACAATTAACATTCATATAAGAGTTTTGTGAACATTTAAATTAGTCTTTAACGATTAAAAGCTCTTTGAAAACGAAAACAATTTTTCTTGTTTTTCTCGTCGGTCAACTCGAGTGTTTTAAGTAGTTTGGTATTTTTGTTTATAGGCTTATGGCAACATGAGAATATAAATTTTTGTTGTTTTGCGCTCAGTTGATTCAACTACTGTCATAACTATTGGTATACTTGTTTGTGGTGTTGCTATATTTCCACCAATTAAATTTAAGGACCTTTCTTTTCAACTTTATACTTTCGCATCAACTTTATACTTTCGCATCAACTTTATACTTTCGTATCCACTTTATGCTTTCGTATCAACTTTATACTTACGTATCAACTTTACACTTTCGTATCAACTTTAGATCTTCGTATCAACTTTGCGCGTTCGCATCAACTTTATACCTGCGTATCAACTTCTGCTTTCGCATCAAGTTTAGACCTTCGTATCAATAATATATTTTCGTATCAACCTTTTGAAAAGGAACTGTTTTTTATTCTTTCACTTGAACTCTCATTAATGTCGAACATGAGATTGATCCATTACTACAACTGCTCAGCAGGTCAGTTTCTTTAGGGCTTGTTGAACATTGATAGGGAATTCCCTTTTGGCTAATATGACACGTTTAGCACACGTAGAATATTCCATCGAAATGCATATAAAAATTATGATGAGAATGCGACTATACTATATTTTCAGACTTGACAGATCAAATGAGAATTCATGTTTTATTTGACAAGGCACAATGAAAGGAAAAATGTGATTACATTCACGGGCTTCTGAAGTTCAGTAAATTATCGACGGAATGAAATTATGTAAGTAGAATCACTTTCGATACATTGTCAAAATTTCAAGAGCTTGAAAAAGAGCTTTGATTGTTGCTCCACAGAATGGTTAAATTCTCTTCCGAATGGAGTCAGCATTTTATGCAAGAATTAATTCCTAGTGTTTGATTTAGATAAATTTGGCATGTATTCGCGCAGTCATGCATACAAATTAAATTGCATTTTGAATATCCTAATTTTTTCATCATAGAACAGAATGATTTCATCGTAATTTCCTCATTTTAGATTCACTGCTAGGAAACAATCAATCATTGAATGTTGACAAATAATTTTCACATATTTTAAAACCGTGATTTCAGACTTCGCCCCTTGATCAGGTGATTCTCTACCCTCGGTTTGACAAACTTCAGATTACGAAACGTACCTTTTTCTTCACAAAACAATAAGTCTATAGCCACAGTTTAATCAGAGACGTCCGACCGCTATCAGCTCTCCCACAAGACCTCGACACATCGTCGAAGCTGGAAAGTAAAGCAGAGTTGTGTCTCTATAGCAGCGGGGATGTGTTTGTGTTGTAGTCCCCGTTACGATCGATTGCAGTTCACCTTGTTCTCTTCGTTGATCGGCTACGAACTGTCATATTTATACACACGTTCGTCTCGGAGACAATTTAACACGATGACCGTGATGAGTTAAACTGAAATTCAATATTCATCTCTAATTTAAAGTCAGTCGTAGTAAGTAATTTTGAAAATATCAAACATTAACTGGATCGTGTTCATTTTACTTTGGTTAAGTATTTATGAAAATCTAGTTTGTCACTATTGGTCTGTCAGTAGAATTATGAAAATTCTCTCTGTGTGACTCACATCTCCAACTACGTGTTAAAAAGAATTCAAACTAATCCGTTGAAAAATTGCACTCGAGTCATGTATTTGAATTTTCAAAAAAACAGTCAAGTTGCATGCTATTTATGATTTTCACAGGATACCTTCAATTATTCTGAATGCTTGTAAAATCATCCCAGAAAATTTACAGGAAACAAGTTGATGAACATTACGCATCGTAGTATGTGGGATTTTGTTGATGTGCTGTACAAAAATTTAAAATTGAGGTTTGACATTCATAGGAGTCTACTGGATTTGAATTTAAAATTTTCTTTGATATGAGTTGAGTGAGCCAATTGTAAATCACATTGCGAGCTCAGGTATTGTGACTGATTAACAAAAATGATGAATAAAAATTATATTTTCATTCGGATGATGTGAACAGGTAATGATAGAAGCAAAAATTAGAAATCGTAATTCATGGGCTTCCATAAAAGAAAAAAAATGCATACAGCTTTCAGGAAATCATAAAAGCATACAATTAAATGTACCTAAAAATTGAGGCCGGTTCAAGTACTTCAATTGTTTAGAGAGCAATTAACTTGCACCCTCTCTATCTTGTTTATTTTTGAAGGATACCTACTCTTTTGCTAAATACTTGGAAAATACACTTAGAAAATGTTCAGAAATGTAATTGCCCACAGGCACCAATTTCGGAACTTTCTGAGCGTATTACTTCCAAAAAGTCATAGTCTCAAACAAATCCGCTTAAATTTTTCTTGAAGATGCAAACCAAGAATCCACATCACTGGCCACTTTCCTGAGAAGTACTGGCAGGTTACCTAGACTGTAAGTTAGATAAATGTTTTTAGAATGGAGGCACAACATATTTTTTTGTGTGTTCGAGGATTAATCGCTTTTGTGTTCTAATGTTAGAGGAGCTGTACAAAACTACTGTACTTGTAATGCAGACTTTTCTGCTTTTCCGTAAATTCAACCTATAAGGAAGAAGAAACCTGTTGATGAAGAACTCCGATAAAAAGCTCCCAGGTCCAACGGTTTTCTTTGCACGACCAGTAACTTTAAGAGGGATAGTTCATCCCTCACCTCGATAAGAAGAAGAAGAGAAGAAGAGAAGAAGAATCCACAGACACGTGGATGCAGTTTTGATGACGCTGTGATCGTGCAACTCTTGAGAAAAATTTGATGTTTTAGAAATGACGACAAGGTTGAAGAATTTTGCACTAAGACCTTTCTGGTTGATGGCGTGGGAATCCGAAAGCTTACTGTAATTATTTAAAATAATAACTTATATCGTATTTAAATAATGAATTAAATCTTACTAATAGAGGTCCACTCTGTTATTGAGATGTTTTTCATAATGTAGATCGGAAAGAAATATGACTACTTCTTGTGTCATAAGCCACATTTCCGAGCAATGTGAAAACACTTGCAATTGCATTGACAAGGAAACGTTGTGAAAGGTTTGTTATAGATTATCTTTAAGAAAATTTCTTGAATACTATGCTATTTATAGTGGTGTTCCATGACATGCATTGGGAAATCTAAATTTTTCTTTTAATTTGGATCAACGAATTGCCACTCCTGTGCTCTGTACTCTACTCGCTGAATACTGAATTTAGCGGTTCTACGATTTTCAACTTTTTTGTATATATGGGTTCTTGGAGATATTTTAAGACGTTTTACGTGAATGATATTGTGCTCGAAAATGCTTGGTTTTCGAGATATAGCATAAATAATGTTTAGGTAAGAATAGTATTAACAGCCGTTTCGGTATGGCTCTTCAGGAGGATAGTGGATCCGAAACGCTCTTCTTGGCGGAAGAAAAGTTGACTTACTTTAGGTCTACTTAGGTTAGTTTGTTCAACTAACGTAACTTTTCCTAACCTAACCTCACCTATCGTTACGTCAATACCGCATTTCAGCCTATTTCCGTGTCCGTTTGTTCAATTTTATCTACGACGTTCCTATAACTTAGAAGTTAAATAAATGACTCTCGGAAAGTAAGCATTTGCGAGCAAAATGATATACGTGTAAAACCTTAGAATCAGTATTTGTGAAGAAGAGAACAATAATCGATTTCCCAATTTTCGCTGCTTAAACATAGGTAATTAGATTTAAATCAACAACTTTTCGTCCATGCACTTTTTTGGGGAAATGAGTATTTAACGAGTTAAAGTGGTAGGTTTAGTTTCGTGTTCCATAGCAGTTCCAGTCATTCAAACAGCAGAAATCATTGCGCGCTTGAGCTGTTAGAGTACGTTTGGGTACTTTGTAATTTATTATTAGCCGACCCCGCGTAGCCTGCGGAGCCTGAACCCACTTCTAGGATGTTTTAGTTAATGACACAATAAAAATTATCACCCAAAAATAGCGAGTTATAGCGGTATGTTAATTTTCGTCTTTGATGGCTGGAATGCGCTCGATCATTTGAGCGCGTCGGAAGGGAGAGTCCATTGTTGTCTTCCTCTCCAAACAATTTCTTCCCGCTTCAAACACTGAAGTTGCGGTAAGTAATTTACCGCTATAACTCATTAAATACTCATTTTCCACAAAAAGTGCATAGAAAAAAAGTTGTTTATTTAGATATAATTAACTATGTTTAGGCACCGAAAAGTAGAAAATCGATTATTGTCCTCTCATTCCCATTTACCCTTAAAATGTCTTCAATTCCATAAATATGTATACAAGATTTTCAAAATCGTTGACGCATTACATTCAATACTGACCAAAATTAAATTTAAAACACATTTCATTCATGGTATTTTTCAAGCTTTCTTGATAATTTTCGAAAAAATCGTGGGGTAGTTGAACTCCAGAAATCCCAAAAATTCAGTTTGTGACTACTGATCGGTCTGCTCCATTGTGAAAATTCCTGACGTATACCACCGGTGGTTCACATGGCGGTTAGCATGTTAAAGTTGAAATTTTATACAGGGGCCGGGAAATTAGGTCAAGTTAGGTTTGGTGAACACCTGTGATTTTACAGCAGGTGGACTCGCAGTGTTAGACTTTCCTTGATGATCAGCAACTCGTTCTGTTCTGACCAGCATACGAAACCCCTCAGGGGGATACAACTATTGTATCTATGGGAATTAGCGCTCCCAGGGGGCTATGTGAGGGCCCGAGCTAAACGTTAGGTAGGCTTCCTTTTTGTTGAAATAGAATAGGTTTTGTTTTGTTACGGTCGATCTTTTTTCGGTTCACTGCTGTCCTGTTTTTCAGCACCTACTACTTTCTTCTTTTACTCTTTCTTGTTTCATGAACTTCTTTCTTAGCTTACCGTTTCAGTGCACCATGTGCATAGATTCCACGTTCCCTCAACTCCATACTAAATTGTGCCTTCCTCCTTCCTCTCTTGGAACATCTTTGTCGTGGTTAAGGGTGGCTAAAACTTTCTTACATAATAATAATAACCAGCCTACGAAATGAACTTCAGTGAAACTTAATCGTTCTGTTTAGAACCAAGGGCCACAGACCTAGTATTCTAGTGACCCCTGAAAAGCATGATGTTCCTGGTCAAAATGATCAAATTTGGCTAAATTTGAGTTTTTAACTGTCTAGATTTGAATACTTAGATTTAAAATGGAACGTTTATCAACGCTGGGTGTAAAGGCAGTCGCAGGTGTAAGCATAAGTTTTGGAGGGAAGCTACAGCATGTCCCTGTCATTCTGACTATCAGAGAGCTCGTGAATTGAAGCTGCAATTGTTTTGAAGCTTTAGTTTCGGTTTAGGTATTTTGTTCTGTAAGAAAGGTATGAAAAGTTAATTGTAATTACTGTAAGCTAACTGCAAGCTGAGATTCTTGAATGTTTGTTTTGATACCCGTAGATTTTGTGGAACATTGAAATGAAGCCATTTAGGTTTAATTAAATCGTGAGGGTATGAACAGTCAACTAGGTGTGACTGAAACGTTATTAAAATTTAGGAGGTGACTATAGACGTCTGGTTTGTTCTTAAAATTTCAGTCCACTACTTGGTGTTAAAGCCAATTTTCAAAATATAACTCGTTCCTCGGCGTTGTGAATGGGAAAAAACAATCCCTCTAGATTCTCCAGCAAAAATATCGGAAATTTGACACACCCGACACTTTTTAATCTGGTATAAATTAAACTTTGAGCTTCTTTTTTTGTTATACGGACCACTACGGGTTAAAGTAAAGTAGCACCAGGCCGATAAATCGGTATCTCGAGGAAAAACAGTTCTCGGCGTGAAATATACCAACATATTTGTTTTTGATTCGAAAGCTCAAAACACTGAGGAAGAGGATGAATTTATTTCCTGATTAAAATCCGTCTGTGTTTGACCAAAATCATTTTAAATATCAATGTGATGAGCATTACTAAATTTCTTCTGCGATTGCCCCGCAATGAAGCATTGAAAAAACAGTGTTGTGTTCGAGGAAGTCTATACTTTTGATCTTGTTTACTGCGTGTATGTCCCCTCAAGGGGATACAACTATTGTATCTAAGGGAATTAGCGCTCCCAGGGAGAAAATATGAGGTTCTGAGCTGAGAGTAAGGTAGGCCTTCCTTTTGTTGAGATAATTTTATTTTGTTTTGTTAAGGACCATCTTTTTTCGATTCACTGCTGTCCTGTTTCTAAGCACCTCTGACTTTCTTCTTCAACTTTTCTCTTGTTTCATAACCTTCCTTCTTATCTCACTGTTTCTACGCCCTTCTGCATTGATTCGCATTCCATCTCGATACGAAATGGTGCCTTCCTCCTTCCTCTCTCCGATACGCTCTTCTTTTGTAGCGGTTAAGGAGGCTTAAACTGATATATAATCTACAATCTTCCTTACCATTTCTGAGGAATTTTGCATTCTAAGAGCCCATTCAGAGTTGTGAAGAGCGTGCGTAGGTATTCATGGTCATTAGATATTATTTATTTATTTTCACGTGTTTAATTTTGATCAAGGCTTTTTTGAAACCATGTGAAAGGCACGTGGTTCCAATTTGTACTTGAACGCTTTATAGTTTTCGCTCTGCCTCCAACCTTCTAACTTCGGTTTCATACGCTCAAAATTGAAAATGAAACATAAGAGTAAACTTGCACATGAATGACGAGTAGCAGATGTAATGAGAGCGCATTTCCCTTAAAATAATTTTTCAGTCTCTTTTCAGAGCGCGTAAGTAGTAACTAACTAACTAACTAATAACTTGATTTAAAACTAACTGAACTGGGAGTAGCTTCACATATTTACCCAATATCTAACCCAACATTGACTCTGATATCGACCTAATATCCACCTCAATATCCGGCGCAATGGACGTTGACGTTCTGGCGGTGGACATCGGTCGGGAAATTGAGGCCATCGTGGATAACAGAGGGGCGGACAGCCTGGGCCCGCTGGTGGCAGCCATCGCGCGAGCCTTTGAACATTTCGAGGCTCTCCAGAGGGAGAACGTTGCGCTCAGGTCCGACCATCGGGAGCTGGTGGAGCAAGTCGAAATGCTCACATTGCAGGACCGACATCGGCTGCTGAACGTGCAGCGATATGTTCACGTGAGTTCAAAATGGCTTTCTTTTGTTCAGTATGGTTTCATTTTGTTCAGCTGGCTCTGTTTCGTTCAGCTAGACTTGTTATGTTCAACATGGCTTTGCTTTGTTCAACATGGCTTTGCTTTGTTCAACATGGCTTTGCTTTGTTCAATATGGCTTTGCTTTGTTCAACATGGCTTTGTTTTGTTCAACATGGCTTTGTTTTGTTCAACATGACTTTGTTTTGTTCAACTTGGCTTTGTTTTGTTCAACATGACTTTGTTTGTTCAACATGACTTTGTTTTGTTCAACTTGGCTTTGTTTTGTTCAACTTGGCTTTGTTTTGTTCAACTTGGCTTTGTTTTGTTCAACTTGGCTTTGTTTTGTTCAACTTGGCTTTGTTTTGTTCAACTTGGCTTTGTTTTGTTCAACATTACTTTGTTTTGTTCAACATTACTTTGTTTTGTTCAACATGACTTGGTTTTGTTCAACATGACTTGGTTTTGTTCAACATGACTTGGTTTTGTTCAACATGACTTTGTTTTGTTCAACATGACTTTGTTTTGTTCAACATGACTTTGTTTTGT
>JACJUY010007743.1:5893-18145 GCA_014220935.1 Platorchestia sp. MABIK
GATTGCGTATTCTGGATACCATAATGCAAGAGAAAGGGAATTGAATCGCCACAGAAAAATAATGCAATAGAATAATTTCTTGTATTCCTTTAAGCTTTATCCTTGTTGCTATCAATGCTATAGATTAGAAGAGGGCGTCACACAGACGAACGGACGCGGCTCCTTTCATAATAGTGATCATTACTACATTCATGCCTACAAACCGTCATGGAAGTTATGAAACTTGCCTCCCTGAACAAATCAGTCTGATGTGGATGCCTCTGCGAAGGTACGGCGGAGTCATGAGATCTGCTGGCTTGTGAGATTAGATTTAGTCTTCATTGCGACATTGTTTGTACGGACGCGTGCGTTGTGCTGCCCAAGTCCTGGTCATGATGCACTCCAGGGAACTGAAGTAGGACATTCTGTAGCATTTACTGCGTCGTCACACCCCGCTCAGTCTGCGCTGCCATCCATGCCTGAGGTGAGCACCTCCAGAGCCTGGGGAAGTTTCGATCTTCCAGGAAAGATTTGATCTTCCAGGAAAGATTTGATCTTCCAGGAAAGATTTGATCTCTAAAAAAAGATTCGACCCTCCATTACCCGGCCACTGCTAAGGGCGTTACGCTGTCGGTTGAAACGTTTCCGGAAAGTCATCCTATTAACCTTTCTTGCGGGAATCCTTTACGAATATCTTGGAGTGTCTCAGGGTCGTCCGAATTAGTCATTATGCTCATATAATAGTCCGTAGTCTTCTCTGAATTGGTGTGAAACTTCTTTGTTGCGTGATGGGACATGTGGTGGTCCTTACAGCCGAGCTGGTCGTGTAGAGCTGGTCTCTTGTAACATTCTCTGCAGACACAGAGTGTGTCTTGTAACACTCCCTGCCGCTTGTAACACTCCCTACACCCCTGCAGAAGCGGCGGGAGCTGGACCAGCAGCGGCGGCGAGACAAGTCGCAGGCCGGGGGGCCTCCCTCTGGGGGGGATCCCCAGCAGGCCCCCGCCGCTCCCGCCCCCCAGCAGAAGGAGTTCGACGATCTCATCTGCGCCCTGCGCTCGGGGGACGTCTTCGGCAAGGATATCGACAAGATGCGACGCAAGAAGAAGGCCGTTAAATAGACTGCGACTTGGGGAGTCGGGGTGAGGGGAGTCGGGGTGAGGGGAGTCGGGGTGAGGGGAGGATCACGCTCAATACATGCTGACAATAACAGAAGTGATGAGGGGCAAGTAATGGTGAGGTGATGATCAGGGCATTTAACGTGACCTGAACAGCTAGTTGTGAACTGAACACTGCGGCTGTAGTGGGTGAGGGCAGTGCCCTGTGAGGGTAGTGCCCTGTGAGGGTAGTGCCCTGTGAGGGTAGTGCCCTGTGAGGGTAGCGGCCGCAAAGGCCCTCTCTCAGCTCCTCATGCCGGATGTTCTCATCAGTGACGTCTCTAGAATAAGTTAGTCAATAGCTTTACTAAGTCAACTTTGTGTTGTGGTCGGTATGTGCTCTATTCTTAACTTGTCGTGTCGAGGGAGGTGTACTCCTGGACTAGGTTTTGTACTCAAGTTGGTGTTAGAGCGCTAGTCTGTGTAGGGTGTGTGCCTTGTGTGTGTCTTGTGTGTTGTGTGAAGGGTGTATTTGGGGTGTGATGGGTGTGCGAGTCGAGGTGGGAGGTATGATGGGTGTAATTGTCGGGTGATGATTACGTGTGCGTTGCGTGGGGTGATGTGAAGGGTATGTGTGGTGAGGTGATGGTGTGGAGAGCGTGTGCAGCATCAGGCTCGTGTCCTGCACAGCCGATGCCACGTAGGCCTCCTGCGGCCATTTTAGGCCTAACAATCAAAACGCAATTCTGCCAAAGACATTTAGTGATAAGCTCTCACCGCCTCTCCGCCTCGCGAGGCATTGCACAATGAATGGTTTGCTCAATTTTCTGCCGCCGTAGCGACTTCTGCCTCCTCAGCCTCCTCCGTTGCGTTACGGCAGCCTCGTGAGGCGTTCCCTGCCGCCTCGCGTGGTGTGAGGCGTGCAAAGTTCCCTTCATTTACTCTTTAAACGACTTATTTACAGCAAGCGATACAGCAATAGATCGTATCTTAAGTCCAGTACAACGGACACATTTGAGTATAGCTCCTTGTGGGCCCGAGTGAGTTGAGCGCATTTTTTAAAACTGAAGTTCAATTTCAACTCAAGTTTGAAGTCAATTGTGTTAAGCAAAGTTGGAAACAGCAATCGTTGTCTGGATCTTGCCTTCGTTTAGCTTTGATTAAGTATTTATGGAAATTGAGTTTGTGACTACTGGTCGGTCTGCAGCATTGTGAAAGTCCCTCCGTTGCCGTGTACGCCCGCGTACATCATGTGCAGGTAAGATAAGTTGTAGTTTAGGGGGGGGAAGGCCTGACATGTCTGGAAAATGCATTGGACATGGAGTGTGGTCACGTCACGACATGTGTAGTCACGTCACGCACATGTGTGGTCACGTCACGCACATGTGTGGTCACGTCACGCACATGTGTGGTCACGTCACGCACGACATGGCCGCAGCACATGTCGGTGCAGGCGTCCAGCATGTCGAGTGCCCTGTGCTGAGGGTGTACATGAGCCGTGCCCCCGTGACGGAATGTTGAGATCATCTTGCAATACACGCGAGCTTGTGACGACTGTGTTTCATTGTGTCCTGTGCCACGTGCGGACATGGCGCCTTCAGTAGCTCCTGTCATGGCGGCGCCCTTTGTTTGCTCCTCCTCAAGGGGCGGAGCTACACGCACACATACACACACACGGGTGCGGGTGTGGTGCTGTGGCGTGCCCAAGTGTGGATGGTAGAAGTCTTTCAGTACAAAATGTAGAGTCATTTAAATGATTGATTGATCGATTATAAGAAAGTTTTAGTCTCCCTTTACCACGACAAAGATGTTCAAAGAGAAGGAGGAAGGCACCATTTAGTATGGAGATAAGGGAATCTAAGCACAAGGCACATAGAAACAGTAAGTTGAGAAAGGAGTTCACGAAACAAGATAAAAGTTGAAGAAGAAAGTATTAGGTGCTGAAACACAGGACAGCAGTGAAGTGAAGAAAGATGGTTCGTAACAAAAAAAAATTAATCTATTTCAACAAGAATTAGGCCTACCTAACCTTTAACTCGAGACCTCACATAATCCCCCCTGAGAGCACCATTCCCATAGACACAATAGTTGTATCTCCCTGAGGGGAGTCATATCAATTTTCGAAGCGCTAGTAATTAGCAAAAAACTTCGCTTGGGAACTGCAGCACACAGCGTGTGGTGCAGCAGCACTGCAGTGTTGCAGCACACAGCGTGTGGTGCAGCAGCACTGCAGTGTTGCGGCACACAGCGTGTGGTGCAGCAGCACTGCAGTGTTTCAGCACACAGCGTGTGGTGCAGCAGCACTGCAGTGTTGCGGCACACAGCGTGTGGTGCAACAGCACTGGAATATTAGTGTGATTAACGAAGGCAAAATCAAGCGATTGCTTCGCTGGGTATTTAAACGGTAAACTCGTACATAGCCTTAGCGCTTTTGTACTACGATAAGTAAGAAAAATAAAAACCGTTTATTTCTAAAAAAAGTTGGTACGTGAAATGCATTAGAACAAATTGGACTTTGAAATTTCTTAAAATCAAGGTCCTTAATTACTAGACAAATCATGCGAGGTGTCCTAATAGACAATTCCAAGGACGCGTTCTAATGGGCTAACTAAGCCGTGGGCTAATTATGTTATTGAGAGAGACAATCAGAATATCATTGGATATTTTATTTACAAAACGATGGCTAAGGAAGGTGTTGCGGCTCTTTCATGTGGTGTGAGTTTTGTGCTAGCCTATTTTACTCCACGTGATGGGCAGAAAAATAGGAATTAAGGTTTTAAATATATGGAATTCGACGACTGAAGCATGAGTTTGTGTGAACGCTTATATAACTGAGGTTTTATTTGGCAAAATAAACTTGGATCCATGAAGTTAATTACCCTCCAGTTTCTTCCGTAATCACGTCTTTTAATTGTTTAAATTCCTTACGAAATAACGTCAAAGTTTATGACGCATCAAAGTTTGATTCTGCTCCGGGCCGTTAGCGGACTCACATTTTACTACTGAAGAAAATGCGGAAAAGGATGTGACGAGACTCAAATTTTTGCGACACCATTTTTGAGCTTAGCACAATATAAATTAGAAGAGCATTGCTCTGCGTTAAGACACGTGAATGTTAGGTGAGAAAATTTATTGAAATATCTCTGTTCAATATTTGGAAATCATAAATTACACACCTACTGTCACCTCTGAAAACTTTCTTGCGTGGCTTTTACTATTTTCATCTACTTGCTTGGTCCTTTGCGGGGCTGAATTTCTAATTCAAGTATTTTCCATTGCATATGTGATTTTCCAGCATGAGCTTATTTTAATGATTCAAAATGGAATGTGAGCCCTCACTTCACTACAGATAAAAATAAGGTACTCATGATTTCCCAATTTATTTACTAATTTAAATTCTTATTTCATTGTCGTCATTGGTAAATTTCAAATTTGAAACGAGTCGTACATTTTACGTAAAATACGTTTTGTTGGCAACCACCTCTACTTTGAGTCATCACAACACGCCTTCCAATCTTGTTGCTTGATTCTTGAACAACTTGACCAGTGAGGAACGAACGGTGACGGTGGGGTGTCGTGCGGTGCTCCTGTGATTTATGAGAGAAAACTCTGTGAATACTAATGATCGTGTGTTAAGTACAACTCTTCAGGAAAACGTATGACTGCGTAAGAACAGTAGTGATTTTTTGTCGTAATAAAGTGTCCCTGTTGAACACATTTACGTTGCGTTGACCCTGGGACTGCCGTGGCCTCTGACGCGAAAGCAGTCTAATGTTTTGAACAGAAGATAACCTTCAGCTGCACCATATTGATAATGAAATTAGCAATCGCCTGCGTATGGCTCGGCTCACTTCTAAATAATGCATGCCTTTTAGTGTGAGCGTTGTGAGAAAGTGTTATGGCAAGGCCCTCGAGCATGTCTGGCTCACCTGGCTGCTAACATTTGTACTTAACTTTGACGGTTGGCGAACTCTTCCTTCTTCACGGGGTTATCTTCGTTGTATTTCTTGTTACGAACTCAATCTCACTTTATTATTACATTCTTTTAGGATGATCATTAGCTGCTCTATTTTATGGCAACACTTTAGAGTTCTGATATCATCCTGCTCTAGTGAAGATTTAGAATTTTGTATATTATTGACCAGAAAATTAGAGGCAATCATCATGCAGAGAATTATTAATGATGCATTTTTTTGTTAGTTTCTTCTGTTATAGTTTTGCAGTGAATGAACAGTTGAAATGTACGTAGTGTGTGCCGTGTGAGGGGGCCCTCTGTAGAGCAGGTGTTTGGTTACATCAGCTGACCAAAATATAGGCAAGTAATGTTTGGATTATGAAATTAAGCCACAGTTCATAGCGTGAATTTAAATTTAGTGTTAGTTTGATACTAGCCTATGTGGTCCATCAAAAGTAAAAGCATTTTATGTTCAGTAAGATGCATGTATTATTCTACCAAATTGTTTAATAAGATGCTGTCTGATTTGGTAAGATGTCTCGTTAATTATAGTCTTCAAATTTTGAAATCACTTCCTGGACCTGTATGGCAGATTTGCTCATTAGTGCTTCCAGCAGTTACAGGAAAATGATTCAGTGGTTGCACATAACATATATATTTATATATATATGGTCAATATCGGGTTTAATGCGCTCACGGAAATGAAGAATTCCGTTCCCTAGAATCACTAAAGGAACACATTTAAGAACGTTTTACATGAATGACATTCTTCTCGCCGATGAGTAATTTTTGAATTATTCAACTTTGAAGTTATAGGAACGTCGTAAATAAAAGTGAAGAAGCAGAAACGTAAATATGCTGTAATACGGTATTGACGAAACGATGGGTGAGGTTAGGGTAGGTTATGTTATATTAGTTAAATAAACTAGCCTAAAATAACATAAATCAACCTAAAATGGCTTACCTTAACTCACCCAAACTGAGGCTGTAATTTTCCCGCCAAAAAGTGGGCGTCTCCCGCCAGAAAAGTGGGCGTGACCCAACAATGCGGCGACTAAGCAGCCGACCGTATAATATTATTCCTATCTGAACGTAATTATTGTTATATCTCTAAAATAACGCATCAGCGAGCAGAATGTCATTCATGTAAAACGTTTTAAATGTGTTCCTTTAGGGATTCTTGGGAACGGAATTTTCAATTTCCGTCAATTTCAATATATATATATATATACCAGTACTCCATTTGTTTTAAAATACATTTTTTAAAAAAAAGAGTGGATTCAGAAATTTACTTCAAAATTGTATATGGGTCTGAAAAAAGCAGGTGATATTTTTCCTGCTGCAGAGTGTGGTATGTCTATTTTGCTTCCTTTATCTCTGGGTGTGTAGTAAAGACTATCTTTGAAATTCCATCATTTAGAGCAGCATGAGGACAAGAGAACATACCTTTCAAAATTTGAAATGCATTTTTGGATTCACAAAATATTTTATTTTTAGCTGTATCCCTGCTCACATTTTCATTCTTCTCTCATTTTCTCTGTGAAAACTTATTCTTTGGCCAAACTTATTTTGAGGCCTATTACAATTTCAACCTTGCTAACTTTCAAACAAGACAAGCAAAGATACATTTGATCTTAGTTGTGAGAAAATTGAGTGAAGTTTTCTTTAATTCTGTGATATAAGAGATGCCATAAATCAGAGCTCTTTTATGGAACTTGAAGTGGGATGCTCTGAAGACTTGTCCTCAAATCAAGCATGTTTCCAAACAAAGTTTTATCTGACTGAAGTTAGTGGTAATTTCTCCTTCAAACTTTTTTCACTGAATATTTGCAATGAAAATTCTATTTTCTTTGAATTCCTTTACATTTTTGCTAGCTTACCGGGATGAAATTCAAAACTTTGAAGAATAAAAATTGGAGAACCAGAAATTTGAGATGATTGTGTAGTGTTTAGGTATTTAGGTTACTGGAATGCTCCACACAAGCTGCAAGCTAGTCTCATGTAGGAAATAATGAACCCATCATTGGAAAGAAAATAATTTTTGCTCAGTAAATCCTTGTGATGTACACAATGGATTAATATATTCATGTTATGGAGTTTTGTTACTCTAGAAACCTTGACATACTGTGTTGCGTCATGGCAAACAACATCAGGGAACACTCGAGGCAACTTCATGGTCAATCGTTAAAGTTTAAAACACACAGGAAAAGTTTTTGTGTTGATTAATTTGACAACTTTTCTTTAGCTTCTAGAACATTCCTTTATAAGCTCAGCTTCTTTAGTATGAAAGTAATATGCAATGAATTTCAATACCAGAAATGAAAAGTAGCATTAATGAAAATATATTATGAGTGCAGTGCGTGATCTTAAAAAAGACATTCCTTTGCTGCTCTACACAGCAGGCCCCAATTGCCTCACATCTATACAAGGCTGAGGGGCCTGGCAGGCAGTGTTGCTGTTTGTTTACTGACCATTCTATCAAGTATTAGACAATTTATCTTGATATTCACGCTTGCACAATCATTTACTGCTACTTTCCTACTTGTGTGCTACCTATAGGTAGTCTGCAGCAAGAGGCAGGTATACAACACGGTAGAGGAAACAAGGTAGGGTCATTTCTATGGGAGAAAATACACCTCCTCTTGTTCAGCTATCCAATAGAAATGCTTTATTTCAAACAAACTTTATGACGTCACCAAAATGCAATGTCATTAGGCCAATAGTGAAGCCAGATTTGGAGGTAGCAGTGCTACCAGATGCAATATGAGCGTTGCTACTGGTTCATTAACGTGACGTCAGCAAACCACACCGTCAATTAAAAAAAGACTGGTTTGAACCTACCTCGTTTCCCCTACCTTTGTATATAGTGACAGCCTATTGTTAGTTGCCGTGTATTTACAATGTTGTATCAAACATTTACACTTGCAAAAGTAGGTATAAATGTATTGCACTGATTTCCTTGAGATGACATGTTCTGCTCAAGACTGTAAATACAGAACATGCGTATATTTGATTAATTGCCTTCATCATGATGTGCCACAAAATGTGACATTCATTTCTGATATGCTGAATAATTTCAGTCTAAAGAATCCCAAAATAAGATTGTGCCAAATCTAAATCAGTTACAATGATTTAGATTTAGTGTGGCAAAATCCATCTTTGCCATGAGTAAGCAGGCAGATGCCATGGACTGGATACAGTAACTTTGGTGTAGCCATTGCAGGTAAGCAGGGACGTGCATGCATGCCAGCTCATCAGGGCAAGCTTATCTGACAAGCATAGCAGATATTGGAGCTCTAATGAATCCTGATAAGGCCAGCTGCCTCTCTCATGGGCTTTGTCATGTTATCTTAGACGCATTTGTTTCCTGCTGCATTCTTCTCATTGCTGCCTTTTGATGGATCCTCTCTTTTTGGGGTTGGGCAGCTGTTGTGTTAAACTCTCTTAGTTCAAGAAGAGTGTTGTGTAAGATCAATATGAAACTGAGCAGATGTTTTTCTTTTCAAAGGCCTTCACAATGTTTGAAATAGTTTTTGATGGCTCTAATAAAGGCAGAAGTGTTTGTGGTAAGCCCTGTCTTTGTTGTCTTTGGTGCACAAGCTGCGGTGTGAAGGGAGGCGCAGGCTGCTGTCTATCTGTGAGAGCCCACTTGGTGCTGCTAGAGCATGAGATCTACCTCTAGCTATTACTGTAGCATGAGGTCTATTACTCTATAGCATGAGATCTACCTCTAGCTAGTACTGTAGCATGAGGTCTATTACTCTATAGCATGAGATCTACCTCTAGCTAGTACTGTAGCATGAGGTCTATTACTCTATATCATGAGATCTACCTCTAGCTAGTACTGTAGCATGAGGTCTATTACTCTATAGCATGAGATCTACCTCTAGCTAATTCTATAGCGTGAGGTTAGGTTACTAATGGATATTACTTATTGCCATGTATTTAATTTAGTGATGAGCATTTAATTTGTAGATCTCAATCTGGACTTGGATTGGCAATATGTGGCAGTAGACCTCACGCTATAGCAGCACCACACGCCCCAGTCTGGCAGCCAATAAATGAGTGCCTCTCTCATTAGGAGGTGGCAACTTTTCTCATATTTTCTGCACTCTATATTATTGCTATCTAACCCTGTAATATACTTATTTTTGTTTCTATGTGGAAGTTTTTTTGTGTGATCTCAATGAGTGTCTTATATGGTAATGAAAGCATATGAAAGGTGTTTCTCTCAAAAAATGTTTTTTTCAAGAAAATATTAAAAGAAGAGAATTTATCTTTTCATAGAACAACTTTTTCAAATAAGACTTTTTTGTCCTCTTGGGCATACCAAATAAAAAAAATTAGTAAACCTTATTGATTTCTATATAAGTAACTTTTTTATAGTTACAAAGAAAGAAAAGAAAAGTTTTTAAAGAAATTCAACATGTTAGTAAGAGAAAAATGATCTAAGTTGAGACCATCTGCTCATCAGATACTCTGTCGTGTTCATTTTGTGACATGGCTCTGGTAATAATGAACTAAGAGCCGCACTTTTGCCAGCTTGAGAGTTGCATCAATGTGGAGTGCTCTCTGGGGAAAATGTGAGGTCCTGAGCTGAGAGTTAGGCAGGCCATCATTTTGTTAAAATAAAATGTTTTTTGTTTTGTTAAGGACCATCTTTTTTGGGTTCACTGCTGTCCTGTTTTTCAGCACCTCTGACTTTCTTCTTCAGCTTTTATCTTGTTTCATAATCTTCCTTCTTAACTTACTGTTTCTATGTGCATGGGATTTTGTTTAGGAACACACCTTGTGCATAGATTCCACATTCCCTTAACTCCATACTAAATGATGCCTTCATCCTTCCTCTCTTCAAGCATCTATGTTGTGATAAGTGAGGCAAAAGTTAATTTATAATCAAGCAAGCAGCTGTTGAGCTGCCAACAAATGTAAGTTTGATTTCATGTCTTCCTATTGCTGTTGCATCATTATTGACTTCAAATTATTATTTTTAGTGAAGCTGAGGCAAGTGTTTGCTATCGTGAAGACTGATGTTTGCTTGGCAATGCCAAGCTATTGTTCAAATTTTGCACAACTGAGGCAAAGAGGCTTGTTAGAAATTTTTTGCAAGGCTTAAAAGTTTGTTTGATCACAACATTTTCTGTCAGGTCATCTGAAGCTAAAGTCTTGAAATACTCCGTGTGAATCGGATTTTCTGTAGATACGTCAGCTAGAGACTGATGAATGATCATTTCTTTCATTATTTCACGCAGATTTCTGGTAATTTTGACCTGTGTTGCTTTTCTTTCCTTTCATTTCTACCACTTTAGATTGGGCACTTCAATTTGCACAATGCATGGTTCAGGCTCTATTATCGTTATTTTCCTAAAGCTGGGCCGATGGAAGCAAGTGTTTGATGTGTTGGAGATTGGCGTTTACATGCCATTGCCAACCCATTGTTTAAATTCTGCGCAACTGAGGCAAAGAGGCTTGCTAGGAATTTATTGCAAGGCATAAATATGTGCCTCATCACAAATTATTCTATGAGATCAAGTTGTGCTAAATTATCATTTTACCACAACATATTTGAGGTTAAAATTCTTCCTTGCTTGCATCTTTTAGGTCTCTATTATTCAGAGGAAGGAGACAGTCTGGACCAGTCACATCATCTGACAGTCCTTCTTCTGGACCAATATTTTGTTTCTTGTTTTTTAGACTTCGGAAGCAAGTTGGCCTCATGTTTCTCGGATGAATTGCTGAGTTTAAACGGTAATTTTGCTCTCTATGGAAGAAAAAAGTAGCTACATACTTTTTATGATGCTGTATTTGAATGTGTAGAATCAAGTGGAGTTTGGGCACTAGAGATTAACTAGGAAACCAATTTCCTTTAATTGAGTTTTCTGAGGAATGATACACTCATGGCTTCACTGTTACCATGACACCAATGACTGAAGAATGTGAAGAAAAACTTGCATCCAATTTTGATGCAGTTTTCGGTTAAATGGTGCGTTTTTTCATAGACGAAACTAACTTGCACCTGATAACTTCTTATAAAAAACTACCTTAAACTGAATGTGATTATTGGGCGCTGTAATTTCATTCATGGTATACAAAGGCAAGTGCATGGATCATTGAATGCATTGCACCACTCCGAAACTGGTGGTGCAAGTTCAGAAATTTATTTTTCAAGTTTGAGAAGAAAATTGAGTGGTGCCCCCAGCTTGTCATGCACTTCTTGTGTTGGCTGATGCCTCACGGCTGAATTCCTCTTGATGTGTTACAGAGCAGAAATAAGGTTTTGCTGTGGATGAGATAGTGAGAGGTGGTCTTGAGACCAAAACAAGGAGCCCAGGTTGCAGACCTGAGTCTGAAGAGGTCATGCCTGCAGCGAGAGCAGGGGCTGAGAAGTAAGGTGCCCCTGGCCCCCACAGAGATGTCCATAGATTGTCCCGAGGTGCTGCCCCACCCATCCGAGCCTGGCCTCCTGCAGCTCGCCCCTGCCGTGCTCGACAAGCTCCTCTGTGATGAGCCCATCTCCGACCACCTGAATGTTGAGCCCCAGCCTTTTGCCAGGTGGGTGTGTGGGGGACCTGTCTCTGGGTGTGTAGGTTGTCTGTGGGTGTGTAGGCCATCTCTGACCACCTCACTGTTGAGCCCCAGCCTTTTGCCAGGTGGGTGTGTGGGGGAGTGTGTCTGGGTGTGTAGGGGTCGTGTCTGTGGGGGTGTGTAGGTTGTGTGTGGGTGTGTGGGGCATCTCCGACCACCTCACTGTTGAGCCCCAGCCTTTTGCTAGGTGGGTGTGTGGTGGTCGTCATTCTAGTTGTTTGTGCTGACAGTAATTCTTTTGTAGCCAGCTGCAGGTGTTGCAGGCAGTTGTGTAGCCAGCTGCAGGTGGTGCAGGCAGTTGTGTAACCAGCTGCAGGTGGTGCCATTGAGGCATTGCACCTGACCATTACTGCCTTATCACGGCTTATCTTATCTGCGGTGTGTGGTGCTGCGTTGTGGTGTGTGTTGTGATGTCACTAGAATAATGCCACAGCGCAGGACGGCCTGCCCACAGCACAGGCTGCAGGCTGCTCTGTCCTGCTTGCCTGTCGGGGCCTGCACAGTTGCGGCCTGCAGCTGAGATACGAGTGGCCGTGTGGGTCGCATGGTGCTGCGGGCTGGTGTGTGTGTGTGTGTGGTGCTGTGGTGTGTGTGTGGTGCTGTGGTGTGTGTGTGTGGTGCTGTGGTGTGTGTGGT
>JACJUY010007743.1:23084-41889 GCA_014220935.1 Platorchestia sp. MABIK
CCACGCCCGTAACGGAGCGCTACGCTGGGTGGCGTGACGCTCGTCACGCGGTCTGCTGTCTTACACCACCGTCACGCGACCCGTCTCGTGATCACATCGACAGTGAACGCCGTAGGCCCGCAGCGGGGGGGCGGGGGCGCAACTGGAGCGTGCGGTGCTACGGTGCGGGGCCCGCAGCGGCGGTGTGCGGTGCGGGCAGCTGCGGGGCCGGTCACCGCACTGCCCGCGTCCGTCTCTGTCCTCGAGGTTACCTCGCCGTTAGGACTGGGGGGTACACTGGCGGCGTGTTGGGGTGCCGTGTGTGTGGCGGGGTGCCGTGTGAGTGGCGGGGTGCCGTGTGTGTGTGTGGCGGGACCCTATGGAGGGTTTCATGCCTCACGGGGTCTGCCTCAGCCTCTCGCTCCCTGACCACTGAGGCGGGGGGGGATGCATTGCGTGTGTGTGTGTGCGTGTGTAGGGGGGGAGGGGCTGTAGTCATGAGGCTCTCCCGCTCGCCCTCGTTTACGCTGTATTGAGTTCGTGTCGTACATTACGGGTGTATATCATGCGGCACTGCATGTAAATTGTGTGTAATTATGTGTTGTGTGTGTAAGTTGAGGCCTGCTCTCCTGTGGGGAGCTTGCGATGAGGGAACGGTTATTGACGCGCTCGCTGCGATGTTGTAAGCTCAAGTTCCAGGTTCAACTCGAGTTTGTCTCAAGTCAAGAGATGTTAGCGATTTAGTTATTAGTAACAAACAATGACTGGGTTCATTATATACCATCAAGTTGAGTGATTTTTACAGGTTTCCAAGCGAACATCGGTGGGTCGAACCGCAAGCCACGTGTCTCGAGTTAGTATTGGATTACCCCATCAAATCTGCTAGAATTTTGAATAAGTAAAACGAGTGTCCAAATGTTATATTTAGTTACAAATTCAATCATTAATGTTCTTTTCCTGATTATCTGTGACTATTTTCCGTCTATTGACAAGCTTATTGACACCATTGTTGTGCAGTTCTTTTGGTTTGCATTCCCCCTCAGCGGGAGACAACTCTTGGATCTGTAAGAATTAGCGCTCCCAGGGTGACTATGTGTGAGGTCCTGGCTGAGAGTTAGGTAGGCCTTCTTTTTGTTGAAATTAAATGTTTTTGATATGTTAAGGACCATCTTTTTTCGGTTCAATGCTGTCCTGTTTCTAAGCACCTACTACTTTCTTCTTCAACTTTCATCTTGTTTCATGAACTTCTTTCTCAGCTTTCTGTTTCTGTGCCCTTTCTGCATTGGTTCCGCATTCCTTGATCTTAATACTAAAGGGGGGCTTCCTCTTTCCTCTCTTCGAAAGGCTTTTTTTTAGCGGCTAGGGAGGCTTAAACTAACTTTTAATTCTTAGGCTTTGATTCGAAGAAATAAAAAATGCCAGTTTCAGCAAAAGCGTTGCCAAAGCTGTTTCTTCCAAATGATTTCGTAAGCTGCGAAACAAGCGGTAGTCTGAAGGAGCTGCTTAGTTTCCTTTCCTGAGCTCATAAAATATTGTGCGCTTCGAACGATGCTTGGGTACTTCCACGTTAGCAGGACATAAATCAATCAAATTTTAATTTTATTGCTTTATAAAATAAAATTAGACCAGCTCAAATGCATCACAACAAAAAAAAAAGGTTCAGCTCCAGTAGACATTATAAAATATTCTTTAAATTTCTTTAGATTTAGAAAAAGTTCAAGTTCGGACCTAACTAAATTGAGTAACTAGTGTGGGCGGGTGCCCGGTGTCCGTATGGTTTGAATGGTATCTGTGATACCAACCAGGCGAGCAGATCCCCACTCCAATACCGCAGGAGCAGTTACGCACAAAATATATATATATTTATTAGGTATTGGAGACAACTGGCAACATAGTATTGACTAGCGTCTCTCGAGCCGGTATCTGTGTTGACTAGTGTAGGTAGGTAACTAGTGTAGCAGAGTAGGTCCCGAACGGTAACTAGCGTATCTGTGTTGACTAGTGTTGTGTGCGCAGGGGTAGGTAACTAACAGAGGTAGGTAGGTAACTAGTGTAGCAGTGTAGGTGATTAGTATAGGTAACTAAGGGTAACTAGCGTATCTGTGTTGACCAGTGCCGTGTGTGTGCAGGGGCAAGTACGCGACGGTGCGGCGCACCCACCGCACCATCCGCGTGGCGGGGGGCGGTACGCGGGAGGAGTGGTACGCGGCCAAGTATCAGCGCAAGCAGCGGCGGGGCACCAGCGTCAGGCACGGCATCCTGCACGAGGCCGCCGTCCTCTACCTCCTCCGGCACGAGGACCACGTCGTCCAGCTGCGGGGCCTCTATGAGAGCAGCTCCGAGATGATCCTGCTGCTGCAGCTGTAAGTGTGTGTGTGTGTGTGTGTGTGGTGTAGCTGTGTGTGTGTGTGGGGGTATGTGTGTGTGGGGGGGGGGATGTCATGGTAGAGGAAACAAGGTAGGGTAATTTCTGTGGAAGACACACCTCCTCTTGTTTGGCTAGCCAATAGAACGGCTTTATTTTAAACAGACTTTTATGACGTCACCAAACCGCCATGGCGTTAGGCCAATAGTGGAGCCAGATTTGGGGGTAGCAGGGGTTTCAACCTACCTTGTTTCCTGTACCGTGGTGGGGGTACTGCTGTGTTGGGCAGCTGGGGGTGTGGTAGTGGTGTGTGTGCGGGGGGTAATGCAGGTGTGTGAGAGCTGCTGCACACGACAACGTCCCATCTCCTGAAGGGGAGGACGGTGTCAAGCTCCCCAGCCAAGTGGGACACACACAACCCATGCTGGTGTGGCGGGACTGTGTCGTGAGGTGCCGGGCCTGTGTGCCGAGTGTGTCGGGTTTCAGGAGTTCCAGGCGTGTCGTGTGGGGCACACCGAGTGTGCCATGTTTCAAAAGTAGGAAGAACTTCAGCAAAACTGCAATACTGTCCCCGCCTCAACTAACTCCCTCCTCAAGACGCCCCAAAAAGTAAGAAGAATTTGAGGGAGCAATACTGCAATAATGCCCCTGCCCCCAACTAACACACTCCCCCCTCCCCAGGGCGCCCCACGGGGAGCTGCAGCGGCTGGTGGACGAGGCAGCGGACGGTGTGGGGGAGGCCGTGGCGCAGGAGTGCATCCGGCACACCCTCCTCGCCCTCGCCGCCATGCACACCCGCAACCTCGCCCACCTCGACCTCAAGGTGGGCTGTGCTGCACACCTCCTTTTGTTGGTGTGCTGCTGCAGTGCTGGCACAGCTGCTGTGTCTACGGGAATTGGTGCTTGCAGGGGGAAAATGTTTGGTGCCAAGCTGAGTTAAGTAGGCCTTTTATTTGTTAAAATAATTTTTGTTATGTTATAGACCACCTTTTTTGGTTCATAGATGCCCTGTTTTATAGCACCTCTGACTTTCTTCTTCAACTTGTATCTTGTTTCATTACCTTCCTTCTTATTTTACTGTTTCTATGCACCTTCTGCATAGAGTCCGCGTTCCCTTAACTCCATACTAAATGGGGCCTTTCTCCTTCCTCTCTTCGAACATCTTTGTTGTGATGGCAAAGAAAGACCAAAACTAATTTATAACCAATCAATTTTGATCCTGTTCATGAACTGCTTTCTCAACTTACTATTTCTATGCCCCTTCTGCATAGATTCCGCATTCCCAGGACTAAATGGTACCTTGCTCTCTTCAAAACACCCACCAGTAAGGGAGGCCTAAACTTACATCTAATCAAATCTTACTGTTTCTATGCCCCTTCTGCATAGATTCCACGTTACCGTATTTCCATACTAAATGGTACCGTCCTCCTTCCTCTCTTCGGAACGCTCAGCAGTTAGGGAGGCTTAAACAACCACTAAATCTAGGGGTGTGAACTGGACGCATGCCATGCATTAGTTACGCCAACACTCCCATATTACAGGGCGTGAAAGGGAGGCTAAAACTAATTTATAACCAATCATTTAATCTTGTACTGTAGTATGTATGTACAATCTTTTGGACTGCAATCTTTTATAATCTTCTGTACTGGAGTGTGTACTCAATTTCAATGGGGAGACCATTATAATCTTGAGTTGTGATTATAATCTTGGTGTTTGTATGATTTTGATGTTTATCTCATGTAGTAAATTGGAAAAGTCTGATACTAATTAAATTCCGTGACCTTTGGTGCGATAGCAAACCCATGTTACTACTGCTATAATCTAATCTATTCATTCCCCCCCCCCCCCCCCACAGCCGCAGAACCTGCTGCTGATGGCGCCTCCGGGGTCCGGCTGCTGCGTGAAGCTCTGCGACTTTGGCATAGCCAGGGAGATGCGCACCAACGTCGAGCTCAGGGAGGTGCTGGGCACCCCTGACTACGTGGGTGAGTGCTTCAATTTTCTCTCGTATTCAGAGACGACAATTTTACGCAAAGGAGTTTCGTAACCTGGATTATTTGTTAGTTGGGTCCTTCCTAAAGTGAGGTAACACTCTCAAATTGTAGGGCGTGAACTGAACACATATGATAACTGTAATAACTGGGAGTGCTGAGTAACTCTAGTGTTCTGTCTCTTGCAGCTCCTGAGGTGCTACAGTACGAACCCATCTGCCTGGCTACGGACATGTGGTGAGTGTGGGGGTACTGGCCACCTGCCTGGCTACGGTGGTGAGTGTGGCGGTACTGGCCACCTGCCTGGCTACGGTGGTGAGTGTGGGGGTACTGGCCACCTGCCTGGCTACGGTGGTGAGTGTGGGGGTGCTGGCCACCTGCCTGGATACAGACTTGGGGTGAAAAGGCCGGTGTGATGAGCAAGACTTCTTAAGGGGTTGGAGGCCTGAGTGCTGTGAGGGGCGGGCGAGCGTCAGTTCTGCATGCGTGACGGTGCAGAAGTGTGTCCGGTGCGGCTGTGGTTGCACTGTGGTGTGCTCACACGTGGTGGTATTGTGTGGTGAGTCAAGTGATGCCGAGCGTAACGGTGGTGCCCCCGCAGGTCGGTGGGAGTGCTGGCGTACGTGCTGCTGTCGGGCCACTCCCCCTTCGCTGGGGACACAAAGCAAGAGACGTTCCTCAACATCACGCAAGGGGAGCTCGACTTCCCTGAGGACCTTTTCGAGGGCGTCTCCAGCGCCGCCAGGGACTTCATGGGGGCACTCATTCAGCTCAAGCCCCAGTGAGTGTATTTGGCAACTGACTACACAAACGCTACGGGTTGTTTGCATTGAACCTTCTCATCTCCCTGAGACGCTTTCTTTAACGGAGTAGCTGAGCGTGGCTAGCGAGCCGGCCGTTTCGTTGCACCCGCGCTGTGGTGTCACTTCTTTGCTGTCTGTCTCCATGATGGTGGCCCAGCAGTGAGGGGCAGCGTTGCATGAATGGCAGCCAGTTGTCGTACGTCGTGTTGTGTGCGTCGGGAGCACACGTGATTGTGTCGTGTTTGTATTTATTCTCTCGTCTCTGACCCTCGCTTGGTGTGCAGGCCCCTCAAGAGGACACAACTGTTGTATCTATGGGAATTAGCGTTCCCAGGAGAAAAATGTGAAGTCTCGAGCTAAGAGTTAGATGGGCGTTTTTGTTGAATTAAATAATTTTTGTTATGTTAAGGACCACCTTTTTTCGGTTCGCTGCTGTCCTGTTTTTCAGCCACTACGACTTTCTTTTTTGACTTTGACCTTCTTTCATAAACTTCTTTCCCAACTTACTATTTCTATGCCCCTTCTGCATAGATTTCACCTTCCCTTATCTCCATACTAAATAATGCCTGGCTCACTTCGGAACCCTTTTTTTTATTGGTTAGGGAGGTTTAAACTTCATCTAATGTGACTCGGTGTGCAGGTCTCGGCTGACAGTGAAGGAAGCTCTCAACCACACGTGGCTGAGCGGGTTCTCTTCTCTGCCCCCCACCATCACGGGCGGAAACGTAACCCCTGCTGAGGTGCCCCTGCCTGACGGTCCCGACTCTCGCCCGTCTGCCCAGCAGGCGATCCTCTCAGCTGCTGATACTCCAGGAGCTCCCGTCACAGCTGAGCTCTCTGCTCTTGAGCCCGCGGGAGACAGGGCGTGCAGTGGGGAGGTCCCGCGCCCCACAGCACAGCAAGCGTCCAGCGTTTCGGGCCGCTGGGCACAGCCTCACGTGGCCAGGAGGGAGGCGGTGACCGCTGCAGGCTCAGCATCCCACACGGAGAGAGCGGGTGTTGACACTCATCTCGAGAGGGCGGCAGTCCCACGCCCTCGTGACGCCACACAAAGGAGACAACTTAACGGAAGCGAGAGGTCCACACCGGTTCAAGCAGCGCCTCTCTCTCAAGCTCACACGAATAACAACATCGAAGAAGAAAAGAATGATGCTGATGTCCCCAGACTCGAGCCCAAATTGGCTAGCCCTGCTGAGCTGAAGTCTCCAGATGAGAAGGTAGGCGATGCACCACAGCTGTGCACGTCCACGGCCACCATATCGTTGAGGTGCCAGGACCGGCCTGCCGGGACGCCCAGCACTTCCCCCTCACACGCAGCCAAGCCCAAGCTGCCGCCCAAGCCCTGCAACCTGGCGTCCCCGGGCGCTACGAGCCCCAAGAAGCAGACCTCCAGCAAGCCTCCCGTAGCCCGCAAGCCCACCGTGCCGGAGTGCAAGCCTCGCTCAGACGGCACCGCGCCGCGCCCTGTGGTCTGCAGGCCGCAATGTGTCCAGCCAGACGCGCGTGCCTCGGAACAAGTTACTTCTTATTCAAGACACTCGACGTCTTCCTGTCTCGACAGACAGAAGAGCAAATCGCCGTCTGGGTCTCCTTCAAGGCACTCGACGTCTTCCTGTCTGGGCAGACAGAAGAGCACCTCGCCCACACCTGAGTCTCCGAGAGGCAGTCCTCAGCCCTCTGCATCTGCTAAGAGCAGTCCACGGCTGAGCAGGTCGTCTAGAACAAGTCCACAGCCGGCTCGGGGGTCCACAAATAGTCCACAAGTAGCCGAGGCAGCCAGTTCTCAATTGAATAGATCTTGCAGAGCCAGTCCAGATACCGCTAGAAAGTCAGGAGAAAGTCCAAGGCGCAGTGGTTCTTTTTCGCGCAGTCCCCAGCTCAGTAGAGCAATAAATAGCAGAGTTCTTCATCCTAGATCTAAGGAAGGGAGTCCCCAACCTTCTGGCACGTCCAGACGCAGCACCGTTCCGTCGTTCTCCGAGTCGAAAAGCAGCGAAGTCTCCTCTCGTCTCGCCGGGCCCAACTCCCGCAGCCCTGTCGTGGGGAGGAGGATGGGGCAGTCTCCGTCACGCCCGTCGACCAGAGGAACCTCCATGGACTCTCCCTCCCCTTCCAGGCGGCCCTTCTCTTCCAGCAGGATGTCCTCCGAGTCTCCCCCGCCCTTCAGGAAGTCGTGGCCGGCCGCTAGTCCTCCTGTGTCCGCATCCTCTGGCGGTGATACTGCAAATGATGGCGGCGGCCGCCAGTCCAGATACCGCCACTCGTCATCTCCTTCTAGAGGACACGAGGCTGGGACGCCTCACGTGACGAGGGGCGTGCAGCAGGCGTCCCCCACGCGGCGGCTGCAGGAGTCGCCCAACAGGAACTGCTGCCGGCCGCGCCTGCAGGACTGCAACCACCACAACACCTCCAGCCTCAGAGCCGCTTCCCCCTCCCCACCGCGTCCCGCCGCGTGCACGCGCTCCCCCCGCGCCGCGAGGACCATCTTTGCGCGCAATGTGGAGGCCCTGCACAAGGGCGCCCCCACCAACCAGCCCCTGAAGCCCAGCTTCAACCTCACCAACTCCACGAGCGGCGGCAACACCAAGACCTCCCAGACCAAATCCCTCGATCCTGCCACATGTGAGAGCACCAAAGGCAGCACAGCAGGGAGCGGCGGGTGCGCCCTGTCCCCCGCCAGCCGCAAGACCCCCTCCCACTCACCCCCCATGTTCCAGCCCGCCCCCAAGAAGTCCAACACCGTGTCCGACTTCTTCACCAGCAGCTGCAGCCTCCGCGCACGCGACTGCTCCGAGAAAAGCGACGGCGAGCTGGTGCCCTTCTCAGGCATCGTGGAAACGAGCCACCCCCTCGTCCCCGCCACTCCCCCCGTGAGTGGGGCGTACAGGTCATCACGACACCCTCCGGCCGAGGCGGCCGAGTTTAGCTACCGGAGTCCCGCCTCATTTGTGCCTCATAATAGAGGCACGGCGAGGCCTGCAGGCAGGGACAGGCTGCCTCTTCATGCTGCCAGCCCCAAGCCCGGACACCAGCCCAAGCCCAACGCAGCCCACTCACAGCCTGGGACGAAGCCAGTACCCAAACCACGACCCGCTCACCTCACCATCAAGTCTCCAGGCGTCGATACGCTCCAGTGCCCGCCAGTATCGTCTTGCTTTGCTGTGTTCTCCTCAAGTTCGTTATCCTCGCCAGAAAACTCGACCCACAATTCTTTTTCGTCGTCGCAGTCGAGCGGTTCGCTGCCGTCGAGACAGTGCCTGTCTCCGTGCAGCACCTCCTCGTCCTGCTCTGATTTTAGCTTCACCAAACCGTGGCCAGATAACGCAGTCATCCCTGGGTCGGCCGCCGTCGTCCCGTTTTCTCTGAAGCTCCAGCGGGACAAAGAAAACGATCGCAACGCCCTCAACAGCCCCACGGAGGGGCAGAAAAACCTCGGTTGGCTCGCTGACGCGGCCGGGGGTGTGGCACTCGTCGCTCAGGACCACTCGGCCATGGAGGTCGACCCTTACTCCTCCCTGGAGGCGGACGATGAGGCCTTTGGGAGCGACGCCGTCGTCCTCAGGAGGCCCGACGAGGACTTCCCTCAGAGCGGCGTGTCGCACTGCTGAGTGTTACGGCCCCTCGACTGAGCACGAGGCTCCCCTCCTGCTCATCTTGCCAGCTCGCCCCTTGGCACGACTCTGCCTTCTACCTACCAACTCCCTCTGCGCTCTGCGCGCTAATAATTAATTAATTAATCCTCAAGTCTAACTTGTGATGATAGGAAGCTTCTTTTGTATAGACCCGCGTATGTAGAATATGGCTTGTGGCCCTCGTTCCGTGCGCTGCTTTCTCACCTCCTCTGTTACGGTACTGCGTATCCTGGCTACCATCCGGTGCCCTCAACTGACCGGAGGCCGAAGTCATTCATGCCTGCATCTGCCCGTTCCCTTTGAGGCTTCAAGTGTACAAAACGAACAACGAAGGTTTCCCAGTGGCTTGCCCTTGTACTTAATATTAGCGATAGTGTAACTGTCATGCGTGGATGTGTGTGCGTGTCCTTGCCAAGTCCGTCTGTCCGTAGCGCTTATGCCTCCCCAGCACCGTGTGCAAGAGTGAGGTTGTGCCCCAGTCTCAGGCTACGTATCTCTAACTCCGTCTTCTTGCACTCTACTTGAATATCTGTACGTGTAAATTTGTTGGGCTCGGGGCAACCAACTAACAACGTCCCTTCAGTCTGCCTACATCCTTACAGAGGGTAATCTGCCCTCTCGTGGCCGATGCACGCCTGAGAGTCCTTCACATTCCTCATGAACTGACGACATTCCGTCCTGCCCAAGTTTGCTGTCCAGCTCCACTACTTTTACTCAAAACTTACTGTCTCTCCTGGCAAAACAACGCTTGTCTTATTAAGATTCCTCCTACGTCCGAAGTGGCTTGCAGCAACTGACGCAACATTTATCGTCCCAGCTACGCAAGCTGGGCATGGATCGGCAAATATACTGGGCGACCCCGAACCCTGATTTGTACCGAAGGGTGGGTACCCGCAACCGTCAAGAGTGGTCACTTCCTGCCCATCGTATTGCGATCACAAGTACCTAAATAGTCGTTTATTGTGTTGTAATTACCTGCCTTAATATCCTGTATTAGTTTACTCAGTGCGCGCTGCTCATTACCGAGTACAATAATGCATTGTGTTGTGTGCGTGCGGCTGTACAGTTATTGGCAGCGTATCCTGACTACGGTACCTAACATCCTGGGGCGCCACGCCCCTCTCAATCTTCCATTAATTTAGCCAAGTAAGCCTTCTTGTCCTTCTTTCTTTATTATATATATATTTATATGTATTCTCCGTGGCAGCTGAGCACCATAGATTAAGTGTATACGTCCAGTAGCTAATACATACTTCTGTACAGCAATGTACGGTAGGCAACATGATAAGAATGGTGAGGGAAGGGTTTAAAAAACGTAATTATCGTCTTTATATTTTATTCGAATAGTCACTCAATTTGTTTTGAATTCTATCTTGTTACGCAGCGCATAACAACTGGAAACATGCGGGGGCAATATTATTTATGTAAAGAATTTTTTACGCACGTAACTTATAGCAACAAAACACCGGCTGCCTCTGTACTTTTATATGAAAAAATTGCTGGTAGCGAACATCCAGTCCTCACCGTTGTCCCCGGGGAATCAACTCCACATGAATGGAACCACTCTCCACAGTGCCACATGCGCATGGTAGCAACTTAGACACAATTGAGGGCTGTACACCATCCAAGTGAGACCTATGCTCTGGTGGTTCACTGCCGTAGACTCTTCAAGCGGCGGATACGCAGGTGGAGGTCCCACTGCCGTAGACCCTCCAAGTTAGGGCTGAGTTGGTGAGGGCTGCATAGCCATAGACCTTCCAAGTGGGAGTTATGCTGGTGGTAGTCCACTGTCGTAGACCCTCTAAGTGGGGGTTGTGCTGGTGGTGATTCACTGCCGTAGACCCTCCAAGTGGGGGCTCCGCTGCCGTAGATCTCCAAGTGGGAACTAGGCTGGTGGTGTTCCACTATCGTACATTTTCACCAAGCAGGAGCTATGGTTTTGATGGTCCATTGCTGTAGACCCTTCAAGTGGGGGTTGCGCTCGTGGTGATTCTCTGCCGTAGACTCTCCAAGTGGAAGCTATGCTGGTGGTAGATCATTGCCGTAGATCGTCTAAGTGGGGGTATTGGTCATGGTAGTCTGCCACCGTACATTTTCCAAGTGAGAGACGAAGGCAAATTCCAACGCCGGGATGAACATAAAGGTCCACTACAGCATTTGCTGCCACACAATTTCCACGTGGTGTGATGAAGTTGGTGCTGCACTGAGTGTGCTGCGTGTTGTCGGAAATTGTGATTAAATATGTAATAGGTCATGTTGTCCACACTCTTCGTGTCACAGCACCGCGGGGCGTTGTTGCTGCTGAAGTCGCGTCCATCGCCAGTGAGGGAGGAGTGATTTAACAGGAGTTAGAAATTACATACCAACAATATGATCTAAATAAATTTGTTATCGATTGTAATTTGTTTTACTCTAACAATAATGACCCTCAGAAACTTTTATTACGTATGTTACGAGTAAAGAATTTATAATTTTAGACTGAGGAGTGTGTTACCTAGTCTATGATACTGACAAAAGAATTTATCCACTTCAAAAGAAAAAGATTATACGTTAGTTTAAGCCTCCCTAACCGCTACATAAACGAGCGTATCGAAGAGAGGGAGGCTCGATTTGGTATGGAGATAAGAGAATGGGGAATCTGTGCAGAAGGTGCATAGAAACAGTAAGGGAGAAAGAATCTAATGAACCAAGATAAAAGTTGAAGAAGAATGTAGTAGGTGCTGAAAAAGAACAAGACAGCAGTGAACCGCAAACAGGTAGTCATTAACATAACAAAAACATTTTATAGCAACAAAAAAAAAGGCCTATCTAAATTTCAGCTCGGGCCCTTGCACATTTTACCCCTGGGTGCGCAAATTCCCTTATATACAATAGTTGTGTCCCCCTGAGGGGTTATTCCCCTTAAACCACGCGCAAATTTTTACCTTATACACACATATATATTCGAATGAACATGAAGGCTGGTAATAATCAATCGATTGAAATCTTATTTCCATGTATTAGTTGTGACAAAATTTAAATTCAACACAAAATTGCGAATTCAATTCTTCAATACGATTCTTGCGAATACTCAAGAAACAATATCTAGAAACGGGTCTATCGAGCAGCCTATTGCATAAACAACAATCTGTGCGTGTTGGTGGAGAAGCGCTCACCTCGCGCTAGAGGAAATGGCAGACAACAAGGGTGGCTGTGATGTCCAGGACGATGGAACGGAAATCCATCTCAGCCTTTTCCACACGGCGGCGGCAAAGAAGACTTCGACAGGTTTTCACAAGCAGCGTCGCGGTAACCCAAAAGTTGTCATGTCAGCTGGAGAAATTGCCATCAATGAGAAGCACTTGGCAATGGCCTCCAACCAGACAGATAAGGAGCCCTCACAGGACATGAACCTTCACTGGTGATGTTCAGTAGTCGAATGCTTGCATGCCGGCGAGTTGAGTGCGGACCTCCAAATTTTGCTGCAGGTCCAAGTCTTTCAGAGTCCCTCTGAGGAGAGGAGCCATGGACCCCTCGAAGAGGTCCCTGTCAATGTAGAAGAGGGCCCGGACCAAGGCGGAGGCTTGGCCCGTCCGGTACTGGTGGGACAGGCCCTCCCGCACCTTCAGCAACAGAGCTGCGGTGTGAGGGGTGATGACCACGGCGCCACCATTCCCCACCCTGCCGAAGGGGAGAGGGCGAGATGTTAGTGCTGTGTAGACCCTCGTGTGACTGGCAGCACTTTCAGTAGAAGTCACTTTAGTAGGCAGCACGCAAAGGGAAGTTACCCTCCGCATTGTCGGTTCGAGCAGGGGGAAGATGAGACAAGCGAAACAAGGGGGCAGAGGAATAGGTCAACAGAAGCAACAATGGAAAATGCAAGCTCCTTACTGGGCAAGTGCTAAAATAGCCGTACTCAGCAAGCACTGCTCGACATTCTTTGATTTACTCGTCTGACCAGCGGTGGCTGCAAACAGTATACCACCTACACCCCCTCCCCCCCACTCACCCCCTCCCTCACAACCTACCCGCCCCCTAATGCTGTCCTGTTTTTCAGCTCCTACTACTTTTTCAGCTTTTTCTTGTTTCATGAACTTCTTTCTTTGCTAACTGTTTCTGTGTACCTTGTGCTTAGATTCCGCGTTCCCTCAACTCCATACTAAATGGTGCCTTCCTCCTTCCTCTCTTGGTACATTTTTGTCGTGGTTAAGGGAGGCTAAAACTTTCTTAGATAATAATAATAATAATAATAATAATAACCTACCCGCCCCCTCTGGGTACAGCCACCCCCTCACAACGTACACACTCACCCAGATATGGTAACTTTGTGGTCAGTTGCCTGACGGATGGCCGCCTCAGCGCCGCCCAGGGCAGCGGTCACCACATCTCTGAGCTGGTCTAGCCCCTGCGGGTTGTCTGGGTCCTGGTCTTTGAGGTAGAAGTCGCCGGTCGCTTGCCTGAACCAGGGCGTGTGGGCGTACAGCTCAAACCTCAAACATGCTCGCTCCTCTTCCTCCATGAACTGGTCCAGGCCCTGGAACGGGTGGTACTCGATGCCGTACGTTTGCCCAGGTAACATTATGTCTTCGTCCACTGACGTGCTCTCAGCTCTGCGTCTTCCTGCATCATTTGTCTCTGCAGCAGAAGATCCTTCTTCTATCGCATTCTTCCCTGTTGTATCAGGTCCTCTATTGACATGTGCAATTTTCTCACCGGCAGACAGCGCCAAAGTCTCCAGCGTTTGGGCAGTTTCTTGTTCGTTTTCCAGGTGTTCCTTTTTGAATTCCTCGAGCTTAGTTCTGATGAACCGAACACTTAAGGGCTTCAGCACGCCTGCAGGGGCACTGGTCACAGAGCGCTCACTTGAGACGGTCATTTGTGAAGACGATCTCCTCGACTCGGTACTGAGGTCTTCACCTTTTGGAACAAGAAAAAAGAAAACAATAGATGCATGACACTCGACTCACTACCCAAAGTAAGACCGTTGATCGCCAACATTACTCTTCAAGACATGGAAGCTTCCTTAAATGGAATTCCACACTGAAACAGGTGCTCCTCGACGCGTTAAACATTGTCTGTAGTGAAACGGTTCATCTTTTACTGGAGAACTTCAATGTCCCAAAGTATACCGACTACAACAAGTACATCCTATCCCCTAGCTAAATTTTGCTGAAAAATCCCATTGATCACCTGCAAATACACTGGAAAGCATCCCTCGTACAGGTTTGATACAAGGAAATAAAATTATCGGCATCAGGAGCGCTATGCCCCGGTCCCTTTCGTGCAATTGGGTTTCGACTTCGCTGATATCTCCTACCACGGCCGGATATCTCCACTTCTATTACTATTGTTAAAATAATCAAACATTTCAGGTACTGTTCTAGAGAGGAGGACGGAGTGAATTCTGCCTATCCACTAGCGCATAGCCTGCCTCACATCTAGTAGACAGCAGACACCTTGCGTGGCTTTGAGGTGAGCCCTGACGGAACTCAAACTCGTATCTGCTAGACAGCTTTTGAAAATAGTCCATAAACGAACACTCGCTAAACTTATGTGAGCTCATGAGCTCTTATTTAAGTTTATGGCTCCCTAGCCACAACCAAAGAACACTAGAGAGCGAAAATAAGGGACTAATTAGTATGAGTAGTAGCAAGCGGGGAATCTATGCACAAGGTGTGTTCTCACACAGAAAACGAAGCGTATGGAAAGGGCAAGATGAGAAGGAATAGGAAGAAAAGACAAAGTAGGTACGATAACTGAAAGAAGCAAAGTGGGCAAGAAAGCTCAAAGTCTCGAAGGCCCATCCACAGCTGAGGTATCCAAACAGTATTCTCCCTGGGGGTGCGAGTCCCTAAATAAGACAAACAAACCGCATTAACCTGAACATACCATGCCTCCTGAGGGGGATGATGAACTCACCTGTACGCTCGTCCAACTCCTGCTGAGGAGCCCCACGCCGGAAAACTTGGAAGTCGTCCACAGGGGCCTCGCGATGAGTGGTCAGGAATAGACCGTATTCATCCATAACGAGAAGGTCGTCCACACCTGCTCCCTGAGGAGTTTCTGCGTGCGCAAACCTATCCAACTCACGAGGGAACAAGTACACAGCGTCCAGTTTTGGGTGAAGCCACAGCTGCTCGTCTTGCGCTGCTTCGTACAGCGCTGGCACGCGGAGCACATCAACAGCCGTCGTACACCATTGCTCACAGATCCTGTCTTCTGAGAACTCATTACTCACGTTTTGCACCAGAAATTTAGCAAGGAGAGAATGGAACAGACTTCGACTGTCCAAGTCTGGAGAAAGGGGCACCAAAAAGGCGTTCACCGTCATGGTGATTTTGATGATCTCACGCGATACTGGGAAGTATTTCGAGGGGGATGTGTCGTGTACGTTTTGGAACATCACACCCACGCGGTACATCACAGCCCGCAGGCAGGCGTCCAACTGCAGCGCCAGGTTACAAGACACGAAGTTTGGTTGGAAGCCAATGATGTGCGAGGCTATCGCTACGCCGGAGAAGAAACCAGTGACATCCCCAGGTACTAAGGTGTATTCTACCTCGCCCATATCAGACGGGAACGGAATGGGCAGGGAAGTAACGGTGTACTCTGTGAGCGCTTTCGAAGCCTCAGCGTAGATCTCAATAGGAAGCTGGTCCGTGACGGAAGGAGCGTTTGCAACTCCCACCACAGCAAAAATAACAGACACGACCGCCAGGGTGAGCTCTAGCGTGGAAGTCTTGAGGGTCGTCTCCTGATATTTCAGCCTCGCCCTGACATCGGAGAACAAGTTCCTCATCGTAAAGTCCGCCGCTTGCACGGCCAGACTGAGGGACTCGGGCCGAAAGGTTTGTGCTGGCAGCAGGCTAGTGACGATGCCGCATACGGCTTCGACGTGCGCCTCCACGGCCTTATCGTCCCACCACTCGCGCAAGGCCACGTCATCAATCTTGCTGACGTGCAGCTGCACCTTGTCCACCACGTCCTCGTTCAGGTTCTGGTCCCGACTCAGAACGAAAGGGTCTCCCGGCAGGGAGTCGGGGAGGGCGTCCAGCAACTGGACGGCGAGACGGAACCCTGGCAGGCAGGAACGAGGTAGTAGCCCTTTGACCTGGCTGAGGGTGAGCGGCAGCATCTTCTCGTGTAAGCGGACTTCTTCATCTGCAACGTGCGGCATCAGCTTTATGGTTGGGTCAGCACAGCAAAGAAAAAAAAGAAAAGAAAACCGTTTAGGCACGTAAGGGATCTGATTTATGATACGTCACGCGCAGCGAAGGCTCATGTATATTTAATTGGATTAGGATTAGATTTCAGTTCATGACTCCCTAACCGCTGAAAAAAAAGTGCAGAAAAAAGAAGGCGGAAGGCACCTTTCCGTATGGAGACGAGGGAACGCGGAATCTACGCGAAGGGGCATAGGAACAGAAAGTTGAGAAAGTAGTTTACGAAATAAGTTAAAAGTTGAAAAAGAAAGTAGTAGGTGCTGAAAACTAGGACACCGGAGAACCGAGAAAAGGTGGCCCTTAGCATAAAAACATCTTATTTCAACAAAAAGGCCTACCTAACTCTCAGCTCGGGTTATTCAATTGGTTTACTTACAAAGAACAGCTAAATTAACACAAAAAATGGACACGGAACGCTTCCCTAGCCAAATTGTTTTCATTTCCCACAAGATTAGGACGTGTTTGAGAAGCAAGAGGTAATGAAAATACGGAAGACCTGAAAAAAGAAGAGTAATTCGAACGCTTACACAACTTGTGGGGTCGAAGGCGTGCTTTACCTCAAATTACCCACGTTACATCACCCACTTTAATTACGTTAATTACCGACTTTACGTTAAATTACCCACTTTAATTACGTTAATTACCCACTCTACGTTAAATTACCCACTTTAATTACGTTAATTACCCACTTTACGTTAAATTACCCACTTTAATTACGTTAATTACCCACTCTACGTTAAATTACCCACTTTAATTACGTTAATTACCCACTTTACGTTAAATTACCCACGCTGCCCCACGACACATACGCTGCACGGGCCCCAGGACGCTGGACTGCAGCACCACCTCCCACAGGAAGGGCAGCGCGTCCACGCAGCGGCGCAGCACGTGCAGGCGACGGCGGAGGTCCAGGGGGTACGAAGGCACCACAGCTGTGGAAGGAGGTTCCAGTTCAGACTATCACGTGATGTTCTCAATGTACTCCAGCACAGAACAAACAGGCCACAGTGGGCATCACAGCCACGAAATTACCATGCCGGCTCGCAATAACAAAATTTTCATAACAAACAAACGTTGGCATCTACGGATGCTTTATTTCCAATTCAAGCCTGATACATATCACCTTGCACATTGGTTTTTCAAATACCTTATAACTAACACCAGGACGCCATGACGCTTTCCCCCGGTCAAGACCGGTACCCATTTCAGACACCTGGGTAGAGTGGGGTGTTGTGCTTTGAATTTTTCCCCTATGCCCAACGGAGAAAATCGCCACCAGCGTCGAGATTCGAACCCTCGATGCCTTCACGGAAGGGCAGGTACAATGGGGGACAACTCTGATTGTTTAGAATTAGAATATTGATGTTCACCTCGTGTGGTATATTGGAGGTTAGATTGGAATGTGTGTTAGTTTAAGCCTCTCTAACCACCACAAAAAAACAGCGTATCGAATAGAAGAAGGAAGGTACCTTTTAGCATAGAGATAAGGGAACGCGGAATCTACGCCGAAGGGGCATAGAAACGGTACTTTGCGAAAGAGTATTGTGAAACAAGATCAAAGTTGAAGTAGAAAGTAGTAGGTGCTGAAAAACAGGACGGCAGTGAACCAAAAAAAGATGGTTCTTAACATAACAAAAAGCATTTGATTTCAACAAAAAGAAGGCCTACCTAACTCTTACCTCGGGCCCTCACACATTTCCTCTGTGGCGATAATTCCCATAGATACAATAGTTGTGTCCCCCTCAGGGGGATTCTGTCACAATTATTATTATATAAGAGAGTTTTAGCCTCCCTTAACCACGACAAAGATGTTCTAAGAGAGGAAGGAGGAAGGCCCCATTTAGTATGGAGTTGAGGGAACGTGGAATCTATGCACGAAGTGCACAGAAACAGCAAGCTAAGAAAGAAGTTCATGAAACAAGAAAAAGTTGAAGAAGAAAGTAGTAGGTGCTGAAAAACAGGACAGCAGTGAACCGAAAAAAGATGGTCTGTAACAAAACAAAACCTATTCTATTTTAACAAAAAAGAAGCCTACCTAACGTTTAGCTCGGGCCCTCACATAGTCCCCCTGGGAGCGCTAATTCCCATAGATACAACTGTTGTATCCCCCTGAGGGGAGATTCTGTCACAATGCCTTCATCTGTTTTTATCAAGAAATTCTTAGCCACGATGGTTTTCGTTTTTATCCTTAAAGTGAGATTTCCTAGAAATTAGTCAATTTCATTTATTGTGGTGTATGTAATGTCCCGTCGTCACCCAACACACGAACATAACATGAGCGAACAGCTTACGCGACCACGCCATGCACACACCACCGTAACAGTTAATGTCGCTCCAGCTCGGTCGACGTTCAACACTTTGACTCCGAAGTGGTACATATGTGTACCGCTAGGTAAATTGCTCATTTACGTACCGGAATCTACAAATAACATTTAAACTATTTTGCTACCTTTTCCGCAAAAAAGTTTAAAGTGTAAGGTAACAGATCATGGCTCAAGTGTATTCTTTACACTTTTTAAGAAGGTTAAAAATGTATTAGAGCAGAAAAGCCGGTTTTTCAATGCGACTTGTTCTATTGTAGCCTAACCAAACTGGCCGCAGCAACCGCACAATCGTGGTCAAGTCGTTAACTACGGCAGGATGGCCCGTTTAAAGCTTTATAAAAGTTGTGCTCATGAAGCTCTCTTCATAATCTTTCAATTTGTATGGCCTACATTTGGTTGTGTCCGTGTTGAAGAGACAGCAGAGAACTCCGCTCACCTCAAAAACCTGTATGATGCAAATGGAATTTGATTACTTGTATGCGAATATTAAGTACATGTATGTTCTCACA
>JACJUY010007744.1:13618-26813 GCA_014220935.1 Platorchestia sp. MABIK
ATGATATGCAAAAAAGGGCATTTTGACGGATGTGATTTTTCAAAATTGAAAATAAAACTTAAAATAAGACTGTGGTACATATTGCAATTAGCAGTAAAAAAGACTCCACTCTCCTGGACTTTCATTTATTGCATCCAGAATAAAAGGATTGCTGTTGTTTTGTGAAAAATAAATAACATTTCAAAAGTAAAATCTGTCTTTTTTACCTTTTATTAAACCCTGTAATTGGTGACAGACAGATAACTCACGAGCACCTATTCATAGTATCTTCACAGATAATTTCCAAACAGCAGACAATCTCAAGTCTGAGGACACCAAATTACTTACAATCAACACGAAGCCGGCGACCTTAACACGTTAAGTGCGGCGGATTAAATTGAAGTTCAACATATCGAACATTTTGAAAATATCGAACATTAAATATATCGCGCCTTAGTTTTCATTAGGCATTTATCGAAATTGAGTTTGTGACAGCTGGTCGGTCAGCAGCGTCATAAACATCCCCTAAGTGACCACCGGTGGGTCACGTCGCACTTAAACTATTAACAATTCAAACCTAAAACGGATTTTCGGACGGTTAACGTCGTACTAGTAGTTGTGTAAGTTCCTGTGTAATTCGTGGTAGTGGCGATTATTTCTCAAGTTTTTAAATCTACCCCGTTGTAGCGGCACAAATGACATCGTAAGTTCTTCTGAGGCGACTTGAATACGTTACGTGTGGTTTTATAAGCCAAAATACAGTTTGGAATTTTTCTAATAAAATTTGAGAACATTTCAGAAAAAAGCAACCGGTTTTAACGAATTTGTAGGTCTAAAATGAAATTAAACACACATTTGGGTTATTACATGTTGGTATCTTGAATCGTGCCAGTTTTGCTGTATGAAGCAGAGACTTGGGGTTAGAGAGTAGCTGAGAGGAGGAAGCTGGATGTGTTTGAGGAGCATGTATGGAGTAACAAGAAGAGATAGGATCAGGAATTAGTTGGTTAGGGGGCAGACGGGTGTTGTCAAAACGATGAGCAGGCTGGTGGATGAAAGAGTGCTTGGATGGTTTGGGCATGTTGAAAGAATGAACGTTGAGCGGCTAGAAAAATAGATTTATACGTCGGAAGTGAGTGGTATTAGAGCGCGAGGTAGACCACGGATGAGTTGGATGGATGGTGTGAAACGTGCTTTGTATGAAAGGGGTCTGACTGTGGACGTGGCGAGAGGGATGAAAGCGGACAGAACTGGGTGGGGGCAGTGCATAAGGAGGTAATTTTATTTTTTGACGCTGTCACTGGACGCCTGCTCGTGTGTGATGGAGTTGACCTGTCCTGTGCGGGGGGAGGGGCTGCACTCAATGAAGCGGTCGGGGTAAACCAGCTATGGCTGTCGGGCCTGACTGTGGAAGGTGGTTGTGCTGGGCTGCTACTGTTCCGGGCAGTTCTGGTGCGGCCAGTGCTGCCTCTCTCGCCTCCTAGTGACTAAGGGTGATTGTTTGTGGCCTGCTGTCGGCTACCCTCACGTAGGGAGGAGAAGCCTGGTATATGTGTGTATGGATGTAAAAATGAATAAAATTTATTTTTAGAATTTAATTTCATTTAATTTATAATATAATTTTTTTTTTTTTTGAGATTATGCAAAAGGCTAAACTTTAATCTTTATCTGTGTGTATATGTGTATGTACGAGTATGTACGTATGTATGGTTCTTTAAGAATCGGAAGCAAACAAGGACATGTTCTTTTATAATCGAACGAATGGTAAAAGACTCGTTTCGCTTGAGAAAGCGTATCGATAAAATTACTTTTGGTTAGACCACAGCGAAGGAAGATGATAAAAACCTTCAATAACACTCTCAGCTGGTACCTGTAGACAAGAAGGAAGAAAGGGAAATTCAAGAAAGATCTTACAGTGGGAAAAAAATTACATACTTTGAAAGTAGGTCCACGCTACTTTGCATATTTAGAAAGAAAAAGTTTGATGGTAGATCGGGAAATTGGATGTGACCTTCTCTATATAATCTTAATAAAATTATTCTTGTATGGAGGGGTCATGAGCGTAATATTTTGGACGGAAGATAGAGATCAAATTTGACCATTGAACTAGACTTACGAAACAATCTACTTCTGTATCGCGTGTGGTAAATAAATTGTTTAAATTGTTTAAGAATGGCTAACATAACAAACGCCACACCCTCCGGTGTGATGAGAGAAATGGACGAAAATAAGCTGTGACTGGCTCATGCAAATAGCAAATCTTCAAAAACCATGAGAAGGGACGCAATAATGAATTTCAAAAGTTTTGTAAAAGAACATGTTCCAGATGTGCCATTGAAAAGGGTAAGTGTCAAAGCACAATGCAGTTTTGAGTTAAATTTTAGGATCAATTCTAGCGAGCAGAAGTAAAGCTTACGTTGCGTCGAATTCATTTTTAAACAGACATGGCAAGATAAGATATGTTGGTAACTAGAGCCAGCATGTCATAAATAGCGTAAGAAAGTTCACTTACTTTAAGCCTGGAATATTTGGAGGAATAGGCCTTGGAATGGGCTTGGGAGAAATTCTATCGAAGATCTCATCTAGCATCAAGAAATGAGCCGCGCAGTAATCTGGAAAAGTCTGCAGGGATTTTTCTAATCCTATAAAACTTACAACGATTCGGCTCGCCACAAGAAAGTGATCAATCAAAAATTCGGGAAGAAACTCAAGTGAGCGTGCATCAAAAACGGACTCTGGGATAGCACAAAATTAACTGTGTAAGAAATGAAAGAGTTGTGCTTATATAGGCTGAATTTGCTTATATAGGCTGAGAGTGTTGCATGTGCAACACTTAACCAAAGCTATAATTTTTTGTTCTTGATTGCGTATATGCGCTGATATATTTCGAATAGTTGTACTGTAATTGGAAATAATAGTGTTTTTGTACATGTAAATAATTTCTAGGCTAATTCATACAGTTTTTAAGTAAGCCATTAATTAATCAACCGATATTTATAAACTAAAAATGTGCGAAGTGATTGCGCCTCAGTGCAAAATTTTTTTTTACATTTTCATGAGCGCATTCTGCCTTATGATTTATCACTGAAAAAAAATAATAAATCCTGTCGATTTAAAAAAAATAATAAGAATAAGTTGAAAATAATTAATCCTGTCGTAGAAGAAATCTCCCGAAGGAAGCAATAGGAAAATACGGCGTTGGGTCGTACGTCTTGATGCTAAACTTGGTGAGTAACATTTAAAAAAATGAATGTACAGGTTGCTGTAGGACGTGCATGTATAAGAGTCAATATTTATGCTTTGCCTTCGAGATAAATTTTTTTGGATGATTTTATGTTCTTGATTATGGTGAAATCGCATGCGCAGAAATATTCAGAATGGAATTACTGTAATATCCAAATTGGAGGTGTGTTGGTAGCGGAAGATCATCTGCCCGCCAATTCATGGCATGCAATTATAAGAATTGATTCAGTCTGGAAAGTTAATGTAAAAAAAATGTTATTTTTGCAATCCTGTTTATTTTTTACGTACGGGGACGACTTCCATCTCAACGGAGCCCACGTAGCGTACATTGTCGGTCGTAAGCTTCGTTACACGTAGCGTAGTAAAGTTGACTTGACAATCTCAAGCCCATGGATGTTTGCTACGACGTCGTAAATTGTTTGAAAATTCGATCTTTGATAAATGGAGGCTATAATATCTTGAGAAGAGCTGAATTGAGACAGCGAAATGTTCGTGACATTTAAAATTTCGGTTGCTACGTTGCGGTTCAATGTAGTGTTTGCAACTAGGCAGTTCAGTTATAAATTCAAAAAGTGAAAGTATCATCAAAAGACTTAGGTTACGTCAAGCGATGGCTGCAAGAGTAACAAGTCGACAAGACGACAGCTGCACGCACGATAAGCCCCGCAATTCAGGCCATTCTCAATAGGAAAAATTTTTCTTCACTTTTCGAACACTCCTCCGCCATCTGATTAGAAACGTACTGTATATTGTGCCTCGAATATGGCAAATGCGTTTCGAAATTTGATACTTGTTTATAATTTATCGTGCGTTCTTATCATTCCCTATACAATAACGAGACAGGTTTTTTATTTACAATCGTATAGAAATTTCGAAAAGATTGAGAGCACTTGTTCATGGATTTTTTAGACAAGAATAATCGAAGCCGAAGGGAATTTTTAACTTGTTCAAAGATCTTTTATACATTTATAATCAAAATAAAAAGGGATTTTCCACTCGTATATGGATTTTTTCATGCTAATATAATCAAAACCAAAAAGGATTTTCTACTTGTTTATGGTTTTTTCAAACTAATATAATAGAAACGAAAGAGGGTTTTCCTGCCTTTTGAAAGAGCCAATCTCTGGTGACTCAGCGTTTGCTACTAAGCTCAACGGAGGGAACAAGACTGGATCACCCAATAAAAAGTACTACGAAACGGGAAAGAAGAACTAATCTTATCCGTCCAAAGATAGTTTGCACAAAATTTTCTTTTAAAAAAACGCTCGTGGCAGAACTCTAGGACGAAATAAAGGAAAGACAATTGGAAAAATTGCTGGCGAGAATATTAATTGAAGAGTTGGACAAAAGTAACTGGGATGATCTCAACTTGGCAGATCAAACTATTAAAGCTTTCTAACACTCCTTGATTAAACATTACAACGGGATTTAATTTATCGGGGTCCAATCTGCAAACTCAAAACTGTGAAAAATTCCATAATTTCTAGTAGTACTACACGTTGATTAAATCACCAGATTCCACAGTTCTAAACTACGTATAATTGTGAAAATTGGACTAATAGAAAAAAAGATTAATAATATATCTAAAACCCACAAATATTTAATAGAAAAATATGTTAGAATGTGTATAATAACTATGTAAGCAAAATTTTACAACACATTTCAGCGTAAACAGACATTAATACTTCGTTACATAGCCGTTATTATTAATAACTAGTGCACACGTGCTGGTCGGCATTCATCTGAAGAATATCATCCCTTCTTTCTTGAGTTGAATTCGCTTGTGCAAGTCGATGCTGGTCGGCATTAGTCTGAAGAATTTCACCCCTTCTTTTTTGAGTTGAATTCTCTCGTGCCATTCAATGTTGTCCAGCGCTATGACGAAGAATTTCCTCTCTTTTTTCATGTGTTAAGCTCTCTTTAGCTACTCGGTGTTGCTCTGCATTATTCCGTAGAATTTCCAAACGCCGGTCAAGGGTCAATTTAGCACTAGCTTTTCGTTGGCGAGCAACATTGCTTCGTCTTGCCATTTCGCGTCGTTCATCCGATCGTCTTCGATGTTTTTCTTGCTGTCGGAGTCTTGCTGCTTCTCTCTTGCGGTTGGACACATTTCTATCCATGGTGGCCTCTTTTGCCGGAATTTTATTCTGAAATGTCGTCTATTATCTCTTCGAAGCTTTTCAAGAAAATCACAATTTCGAAAACAATAACTCAAGTTCCAAAATCTTGGGCCTTATACCCAGTGGTAGCCAGGTTACTGGTCGAACGAATTGAAAACATTTCTTCTTGCATTATCAATTAAAAATTTCAAAGCGACATGATGAATTTCAACAGAGAAAGCTCCATAGAAAATATCTATTTTAAAAATAAGCCGATTGTGTATTGTGGATACAATAATCATGAGGGGGTCACACGAACGGAGGGACGGACGGAACACTATTACTTTTATAATAGTGATTATTAATAATGGCTTCGAGACGTTTAGAGTTGTTCACTACCAGCCTTTCACCAGTTTCGGGTGTAATCTTATTCCATTCTTTAATGCAAGGTTCTTTGAGTTCAGTGATGTTATTAGGGCCTCTCTTCTGAATCTTCAATTTCTATCCCTCCACAAGTTTTCGATCGAATTCACGTCCGGGGATTGACATGATCATTCTAAAATGTTTATCTTTTTCTTCCTAAACTATTTCTTGGTTTCGTTTGCAGTATGCTTTGGATTGTTGGCTTGTTGGAAAGTCCATCCACGTTTCAATTTTCCCAAACGAGCTGAAAGTAGGAGTTTCTCTTTCAATATTTCACGATATTTCCTACCATTCATGGTTCCTTCAATGATGTGAAGTTTACCTACCCCTGATGAGCTGAAACTTCCCCACACCATGATTGAGCCACCTCTAAACTTACCAGTGGGTGTAGTGCACTTTGGTTTAGACTTTTCGTTTTGTTGCCTCCAAACATCGTTTGTGCTGTTTCTCCCAAATAGTTCAATTTTGAGTTCATCTGACCACAGTACTGAGTTCAAAAACGCTGCTGGCCAAATGGTCGTTATCATACTTCAATACGTAGGGCTGCTGTGCCGACCGCATGCATCCTGCCCCCTCCCTCCCGCTCACCCCTTGTTCCACCTACCCTCTCTCCTCTTCTAGCCTACATCCCCTCCCCCCTCACTAGCTTTCCAATTGGCAGTTTCTTTTCATCTTTTCATCCAGCTTTGAAAAGCGATGTATTATACTTTAACTCAATGAACAAAATTCAATTTTTCTTCCTATCTATCAACGTCACAATGTATCCATATAGAACTCGCTCAACCACTCGGAAGGTTGCCTCATCTGAAAAAAAACATCCTCCAGGGCAGCTTCATACGAAAAGTTCAGTAAAAAGCGTAATGCACCAGCCCTAAAGTGGAAAGGCGGACCCAATAAATCCGCCTCCGTGAATCCATCAGTTCAAAGTCCTCAAACACTCAAAATGACAAAGGCTTCTCGGACGTTCATGAAGTCTGATTTCAGCAAGTGCTTCTCAGCCTCTAAAGCATCACAAATGGTGACGGCAAAATCAGAGTCATCTGACACCGGCGGAAATCTCTCAAGTGCTGCTTCTAATAATTCAGCTCCCAATAATAATTCATCTTCTCAAGTTCCGACACCTGCTACGGGCACACCAGAAGCGAGATCAAGTAATTGCACAGTAGCAGCACTCGACTTTCAACCCCACATTTTAAATGATGCCCGAGAAGATCCATCATCCACTAGGTCAACAATATCGAGCAAGAATGATACATCATCCAACACGAGTGAAGATCTTTCAAGCGCCGCTTGCAAAAATTCAAAGAACGTCTTAACTTCTCATGTCTCGACACCAACTACGCACACACCCGAAGCGAGTTCAAGTAATTGCACACAAGCAACACTCGACTTGCAACCCCACACTTTGGACTGTGCCCGAGAAGATTCATCATCCACAAAGTCAAAGATCTCGAGTAAAGAAGGCACCTCATCACTGGCTAGAGCTGCTACAGCACCGCCAGCTCCTTCGTCTCGTCCCGACGATTGCGTCATGGCGACATCTCCCCTGCCCTGCGTCACTGAGAAAGCTCAAAATTGTTTTCCACCGACGATGACACCAACACCAACGTCATCGTCAGAACGCGATAAAATTTTAGATGTGAGCTACCAGTCAGAAACTAAAAGGGCTAATTTTAATTATTATTTTAGTGATAAATTGTGAGTAGGCCTTTCAGGCGGCGGTGTTAGGTTTGAAAATGCATGCACAGTAGCTGATATGGCAGTAAAATACCTCAGAGCGTGAACTGCGAGTATAACGTAAGATTTTCAGTGGAGAACAATACAAACAAACCTGTTACAGTTTTTATGGGTACTTACACCCTCTCCAAATGACTAGTTCCTAAACTTTTCACGAAATAAATAACAAGCTGTCTCTTACAGCTGCATTTCTCAATAAAGCTTTGAGACAAAATTGTCCCCCAATCCCAGCGTCGATTTTTTCCGCTGTATCAAATATTCAAATGATTACAGAACACCTTTTTGCGGTCTGAATTATTGTACCAGCGCTCATGATTTTACGCCGGTGGCAGCTGCAAGTAACCATCCTTATGCGGAAACCCTTCTAGACACTTTTCTTGTTGGAGACAATAGTCTTACAAAAATAAACAGAGATGACATTGATAGCGCATGCAAAATAAAAACTATAACTTCGGAACGTCCCAATGATCTCTATGATGAGATTGAACGTGCACCTCCTTTTAGGAACTATATAATTAGTTTCAAAGGTTTGAGCCTCTCATCTTGTAACCTTACCAAGCTAAAAAACTTAATTATGACAAAGAATCTTTTTTCTCATATTTATGTGGTGAGTGCATGCAGTGATCAGCAATTGTACATGGCATCGAGTCTGTGCAGAAAAATTGGTCTTAAATTGATTCCGCTGCGAACAAATGCAAAGACTGTTACAGTTAATGAAGCTTACAATGATGTCTGCACTTGGCCTATTACACGAGAAGACACGCATCATTTTCTTCAACAAATTGCTCTAAGATCACCTCTGAGACTAACTTCACATTTTATCTCCCGTGTCAGAAACTCCCATGACCTGAATGAAGAAAGTGAACACTCAAATGATTTTGCAAAACAGCACAATGAATTGCACGATTGTTCTAAGTCCACAGCCTTTCCACGTGAAACCTCCAGCAGCATCAACCAATGTTTGCCTTTATATAACAAACCCTCTCCTCCCCTCTCCTCCCGATGCTTGCTCTCATATAACAAACCCTCCTCTCCCTCTGCCACAAGCAATTGCGGAGTGCCTACAAAAAATAGGTTTTCATTGCCATCCGATGTTGAAACAGAGGATGAAAAGCCCCTCTCAGACACGTGTACAAATCAAAATCCAATCACACACCAGGAAGCAGTGAAATCAACAGGAAGAGAGAAATCGCTGCAAAATTGCAGTCGACAATCGATGGAAAATTCACCATTCAACTGCATGCACAATCATCACCAGAAAAATAAAAATGACACGAGCATCTCTCAGTTCTCTGCAGATCCCCATACATCCAAGAAATCACCACAGCCGGCCCATTCAGAGCAAGAAAAACGTAAATTCCCTGCACCTCTCAGAACCTCTTAATGATGTAAAAAGTACGAGAAAAAACGTCTTCATCCCCATTTGTGAACGCCTGAATTCCACAATGGATAAATTGAAACGATCATGGAAAATAGAGCTGATTCCCACCAAAGCCGATGGACACTGTCTCCTTCATGCAGTAGCTCATCTACTTAAGAAACAACCAGCATCAAAATGGAATTACAATTCCTTAAAGACTGCAATCAAAACTGAGAGTAAAGCAAACAAAAGCACACACGCTAAGTTTGATGACAAGAACAGCAGAGACATGCAAAACCTGATAGATAATTACATTGACGACAAACATTTTGATCAAGCTGCTGTAGACCTTATACCACTAACCATCTCAAATGTGACAGGCCAAAAACTGTGTTTGTGTTGAGTAAACTGTGTTTGAGTTTGTTTTGTGTTTTGAAAATATCAGTTGATCCCTCTTCAGAATTATCAAATAATAACCCTCCACTACTGCTCCATCGTAAAAACGATCACTACCGTGCCCTTGTCGCACATAGCAAAAATCAGACTGGAGTTACCTCATCTTGACAGACTGCCGCTGCCCAGCTAAATAGTAGACTTTCCTACATAGCAGATGCTGGGCCAAACACCCTGGGTATCGTAGACAAGATCGATGAATCCTCTGAACGATCTCATTGAGAGAGTAACTTTGCTTCCTTTAGAAACAGTTCTAGTATAAGTAAAATCAAAATAAAGCACATAGATGTTCAAAGCCTGAATGGTAAATTGGATGACATCAGAGTAATGTTGGTCACTGAAGAAATTGATATTTTGTGTGTTTCAGAATCATGGTTTGATTCACGAACCCAAAGTTCATTTTTTAACATCCCTGATTACGTGTTATATCGCTACGATGGCGCTAAAACCAGCCTAGGTAGTGGATCTTGTATTTTTGTGAAAGAAATGTACTCAACATCTTCACTTCTAGCGAATAAAGTTTGCGATGGTATTGAAATGGTTTGGTTAGAAGTGCAAATAAATAAACACAAATCCATAATCATTGGCAGCCTTTACAGGCACCCATCATCTCCCCTAAGTCTAACACTAGATTTCATTGAGGAAACCTTTAAAGAAATGCTTCAGGCCAAAAAGTCATTCTCTGCTTTCGGAGATTTTAATAATGACTTAACGGACAAAAAAAATCAGCTAAGCAAACTGTTGCATAAACTAAGCCTATCACTAATGGTCAAAGAACCAACTCGCATCACTAAAGTCTCTAAAACTCTCCTCGATCTCTAGCAATCACAATCCCACCGCAATATTTAGTACAGTAATATCACCTTCTATTTTGATCACCACTCTATAGAATGTGAAATTACTATTGCAAAGGAAAGACAAAAATACCGCTTAATGACTTATCGCTCGAAAAAGCACAATTCAGCGGAACTATTTCAAGAAAACCTACTCAATAGGTCCACCGAATTCCAGAATATGATGCAATCTGACGATGTTGACATTCAAGTGTCCATCTTCAACGAGAACTTCACAGCAGCTCTCGACGAATGCGCACCTTACGTCACCAAAAAAAAAAATTAGCCAAAACGCACTGTTTGGATAACTGACGAAATTAAAGAGATGAGCAGAATAAAGAAAGCTAACTTGCGAGAGTACAAAACAATAGATCAAACAGTACCTTATACAAGAGATATAAAGAACATGAAAAATTTTTCGAAAGAAAATCACTGAATCGAAACAAACTCACTTCCACCAGGAACTCAAAACGGCTAAAAATAACCCAAAACGAACTTGGGAAATCATTAGTGAGGTAGCCCCATATAAAAATTTAGACCGTGTAAGTAATTTTGAGAATCCCTGGGCAACAGGCACGGATTTCAATACATTCTTTTCAAAAGTAGGGGCTCAAGTTTTCAGTGAGGTGTGGACCAATCCCGGTGAAACGTCAATTGAAAATTCATGCCCCACAGCATCTTCGAGGGCTGATGTCATGTGGAGACCACGTCCTGTCGCTTTATCAGAGTTAAGAAACATCTTATACTCATTAAAAAACACAAAGGCAGTGGGACATGATGGTATCAGTCTTTAATATGATAAAGACAGTTTCCCAGTCACAGCTCCATAAATTCGTCTGATGATTAATACATCAATAGCTACCAACACGTTTCCAAACTAACGGAAACACTCCATTATTAGACCGTTACATAAAAGAGGTGTCCTAAATACAGCACCAAACTACAGGCCCATCAGTCTTTTACCTGTCATGTCCAAAATATTGGAGAAAGTGGTGACAAATCAACTGTCATTTCACCTGGACGAGTCAAATCTACTCCACCAAAATCAAAACGCCAATAGAAAAAACACCAGCACTCAAGACGCTCTGCTCAATATCTCTGAAAAAATATACAGTGACATCGATCAAAAGAATATAACACTCTTGCTGCTACTCGATTTCTCTAAAGCGTTCGATAGCGTCGAACATGATAGACTTCTACGTAAAATACTGAACTTGAGAGTAGACACGCAATGGTTTGAAAGTTACTTGTCAAATCGATCTCATGCAGTCCGCTTAGAAAACAAATTGTCCCCATTCATTCAGAGGTGTTCCCCAATGATCCATTCTTGGTCTGTTACTGTTTTCTATTTTCATTAATGATTTCCCTCCAATGCCTTCGAACACACGGATCGCAATGTATGCAGATGATGTTCAAATTGTAATAACAAGTTCTGTATCGGAAATACCACAGACCCGAATTAAAGCCGAGACTATACTGACTAGTCTGAAATCATGGTACGACCGAAACGGTCTCAAGTTAAATGCAAATAAAACACAATACATCATTTTCGGATCCAAAGATGCTGTTAAAAAAAACTCAGGTCTTACTCTCGCAGTTGAAAATGATAAAATTAATGCATCTGAAAAAGTTAAAAATCTCGGTATCTGGTTCGATAGAAACATGCCTTTCAAATCTCACGTTGAGAATACTTGCAACAAAATTTACGGAACTTTAATGTTTTTTCATCGTATAAAGAGTATGCTGGACGAAAAATCCCGATTATTAGCCATTCAATCCCTGGTGTTATCGCGCATTGACTACTGCAGCCTAGTGTGGGGAGACTTACCTCAATACCTTCAAAGGGATTTACAAAAGTGCATAAACTTCGCAGCCAAGGTGGTATGCAACGGTAATTTCAAAAGAAGTGATCACGTAACCCCTCTCCTTAATAAAGTCGGTTGGATTCCTATCCAAGAAAAGCTCCTCATGCAGAGAGCCCAATACGTATTCTCCTCGTTATATCTTCCTCAGAGTAATGCTGAGATAGAGCGTTTCCATCCACCCACTGTAACCAACCAAAAGCCGAACAGAAACAACAATGTATTAGTCAACTATCATTCATCTAACATTCGGCAGAAGGCTCAGTCAATATCAAGCGCCTAACTGTGGAACAAACTTCCCCTGAGTATTAAAATCCCTCAAAGACCGAGAGAATTTAAAGCCAAAAAAATTCGTCGTCTTGTGTCTCAACAATAATTCTTAGTTACAGAACATACTGAACACGTATTGACGAATCTTATTTGCCTGGTATCTCCATTGCTGAATACTCTCCCTTGCTCATTTTTTATGATTCAAGACGTCACACAACAGTTTGGAATGTATGCGTGGGTATGATGATTTGATCGCCTCAACGCTAGGATTTGCAAACATGCTTACTTGTATATGTGTGTACGTTTATGGGTGTATGTGCGCATATGGGTGTGCATATGTGCATATACACCTGTGTGTACTGGACTAGCAACTGGTATGTAAACTATGAATACCAGCCATTTTTTCACTCCCAACTTCTAACACTACCCAATACATCATTTCATTTTATTATTGTAAAGCAATACAAACCTTAAATGTCTGGTACATGTAAAATGTCATGTTATCAACCCACAAAATTCAGTATCTTTATTTCTTTCATGAATTAACAAGCTCTTTTTAAACTAAATAAACCAGCCGCAGGATGCATTTTATGTGTTTCCTCTCCGTTTTTGTGCAAGCATCAAACTAGACCGTCATGGCACCTATGTACACTGAGAGAAATTTTTGAGACGCCTGTGTGTCTCACACGATTATTCGAAATATTTTGATACACAGTAGAATATTTCCGTTGACCACATTTTGAAGTGGTTGAAAGAGTTAAAATACATATTCACGTTTCAAACCCATAAAATTTTTTTGTGGAAAACCGAACTGTGTTGAGATTTTGTGAATGAAGTACAATTCTCTTAAAAACCCAAATACCTTCACTAATTTTTCTTTTAATTCTCAGACGTTCTTAGACGTTGTCTGTACATTAGTGTACTCAGTGACCCGTC